>PVIJ01003287.1:0-138441 GCA_004024925.1 Scalopus aquaticus
CGGCACCTGGGCTGACCCGTGACACCTGGGCTGACCCACGGCACCTGGGCTTTCCCATGACACCTGGGGCTGACCCGCGGCACCTGGGCTAATCCGTGGCACCTGGGCTGTCCCGTGGCACCTAGGCTGACCCGTGACACCTGGGCTGTTCCATTTGTTCTTTGTTGGTGGCCATACTTACTACAAG
Organism: Scalopus aquaticus; assembly: GCA_004024925.1. Classification (NCBI taxonomy): domain Eukaryota; kingdom Metazoa; phylum Chordata; class Mammalia; order Eulipotyphla; family Talpidae; genus Scalopus; species Scalopus aquaticus. Next base: position 188 of record PVIJ01003287.1, read on the forward strand.
AACCCCTTATGTTTATGTAACGTGCTTTCTGTTTATAAAGCCCCTGGTAGCATGGACTTTTTCTGGATTCTCCAGCTGTCCGTGACAGCAGGTAGATACCTGTTGTACAGAAGAGGAAACTGAGGCTCCCAGACCGACCTGAGGTCTCAGGGCTGAAGCCTAGGCCTGAATTCAGCTGGGGTGCCCCCTCCCAGCCCTTCCTCTACCTCAGTGCCAGAAATGATCCACTATTAAGCCGTTCATAGCTTGTTTTGTTCATATTAGAATATGTTTATCTTATCACAGTTTATTTTAAAAGAAGTTTCAAGAAATTAAAATTCCTCCATGAGTTCACCTCAGCTGAGAAAATCATAGGATAAGATAGATGGGCCATTTTAATGAAATCTCCCGTGGGCCACACACCAACCACTCCCAGACAGGCGGCTAAAATTGCACGGAAACAAGGCTAAGGCGTGCAAGTCCAAAAGCTGTATAGATGGAAATAGCCACAGTCCACAATTTTAATACGACGAAACTGTGTTGGAGAAATAACCTTCTAAAACAGCATGTAGTTTCAGCAGCCAATGGTCAGCGCTGACCACAGGTGCCCGAGCTACTGGCTATGCCTCACCTGCTGCCCTCGCCCAGGGCTTCTGGGCCCATGTGGGGACAGGCCTGCTCATCTGGTGGGTCAGGGCAAGGTGCTCCGTGCCCAGCCGGCCCCCCACACTGCAGGAGCGATGGGAATCTGTGACCAGGCCCCACGGAGCAGGCTCCGGGCAGCCAGAAGGGCCACAGGACGCCAGAGCGGGCGTACCGCCTCACGCCACCTTCTGTTTTCTTTTCTCTTTCCTCATCTTTGCATTTGTATGGAACAAGCAAAGCTTTTAGTCTCGGTGGTTCAGGCAAATGCATTAAAAAGATGAATATTTTAGTTAATGTTCTAAGAAGATTTCCAAAAGCAGTTTTGATTGTGTACTATTAGCATTAATTAATTTCCAGACTGGGACCAGTCGTGCTATTAGAGGAATGCATATGTTAATCAGCTCCCGCACGCTGTGCTGGTTAAGGCTGCTTGGCGGGCTGTGTCGGCCCCATCCCCTCCTCTGCCTCAGTAGGGCCTGTGTCACAGCCGGCAGGGTCCGCTGACCTCCAGCCACGGCGGCCCGTAGGCTTCTCTGAGCCAGCGACTCCCCCCAAGGTCTAAGCACCTGCTCAAACCTGGGTGGGGTGTCACAGGCCTGGCTGATGGCTGCTCACCCCAGCTCATAGGGCGCTGTTGTGCAAATTAAAAAAGCAAACACTCTTTCTTCTTTAAGGGTCCAGGCCCACGCAAGTGACTGGCTTAAAGAGCAGAGAACAGGGCCTCCCTGGTGGCGCAGGGGTTAAGTCTCAGCAATATGAAGCTATCGCAGCCACTGCAGCACGAGTCCAAACCTGGCCAGGGAGCTTCCCCCAGGGCACAGCAGACCTCTCCTGTCTCCCCGCTGCTCCCCTCAGCAGTGTACTTCAGTAGATCTGCCTGTTCTGCTCCCCACTCTGTCTCTGGTGAAGCCTCTCACCCCCCACATCTCTGGCCTGCACCCCAGCTCTTGTATGCATAAATTAAATCTTCAAAAAAAAAAAGAGCAGAGAACAGACCTGACGTTGGGCTAGGCCCTTGCACGGTCAGCATCCTGTGCAACTGTACATGGCAGTCTCTCCTCCCCGACCTCTGATGAGAGGCCAGCCAGGAAGCCCAACCTGCCTTCGCTCTGGTGGAGGGTGTTGAGCCGTGGCTTTGTGACATTCTCCATATGGGTGTTGGTGTTTTCCAGCTGGTCATGTAGACATCTCTCTTCCCTGCCCATGAAAAGTATAAGTTCTTTGAGAACCAAAGTGTACCAAGCCTCACTCAGAGCACCCTATAGAGTTTTACACACAAAGCCCATGAGCCATCATCACCCGAGGGGAAAGCCCAATCTGTGGCATTATGTTCCCTGCAGACGCCAACCACTGCTTTCTTGCCGTCTGTAGGTGCCGGAAGTGTGTAAATGAGTATGTGCCCCCTTTGGTTGTGTTACGGCATAAGTGGGTGTGTCTTTGAGTGAAGCCGATAAAGGGCGTGTCAGGCCATGGCTTCAGGCAAGCATGTGTTTCACATGTGTGCACTACATGCATGGATGTGGGTTTGTGCACACCACCCATGTGTGCAAGAGACATGTTTGTGTTGTGCATATATGTGCAGCTTATCCATACATGTTGTGTGCTTATGTGTGTGTGCTGTCTTATGCACGTGTGTACACATGCATGTGTGAGGTTTGCTATTTAGGAGAACGTGTCCCTTCCCCAATGGGAAGAAGGAGGAAGTACAAGGGCACATGAGCTCCTGCTGGTGATTCCATTCACCTTGCGGGGTGCTCACAGAAGCCCCCCAACAAAGCCACCTCTTCGTATCCCGTAGATCAAAATTGTGCCATGTGACTTCTCTCAGCCAAAAAGGAGGCGAGGTGAGCTTGATTATGATCTATTTGTTAGCACTTAAGCCGGATCCATTGCTGCCCATGTGAGTCAGGCTTTCATCACTAAGGAAGGAGAGGAGCAGCTCTGGGCCTCAGTGGGCAGCCTTGGACACGACGTTGCGCCTCTTTGGGAGGAAAAACAAAACCCACAAAGGAATATATGCATCCAAGATCTTTCTGGGGTCTTCACATCATCATGTCTTGGGCTGGGAATTCGATCATGATGGGAAGACAGATGACAAGGTCACACGCCCTGAAGGGTCCTGGCCCTTGGCCGCTGTTTACTAGAACAGGTTGCATGGTGTCTTCAGGGGGTGACGTTCTATCCATTCTGTTCGGTGTGTTTTTCTCTCAGACTTCTCAGGAAGGGCTTTGCCTCGCAAGTGCCTCTGTGTGACCTGTGGTCAAGGCACAGGGAAGAGAAAACCATTCAGGGGCTCCTCGGTGTCTCCATCCAACTCCACCCAACTCTATTCAACCCCAAAGGCAGGGGAAGAAGTGGGAAAGGGAGGGGGGACAGAGAAACAACCCAAACAAATAAACCAAAACCAGAGGCAGATCTGCTGAATGCTTTGTCTCCCCATCTGAGCTGCCCACACACATTTCCTGACCATCTTCCACCATCAGAGCCCATTATTCATCTTGCAAATCCATTATTTAGCAGTCTACTTAGGAGAGAGTGAGAGAGAGACAGGGGAAGTGAAGCTGAAATGTCTCACAGGCTTTATCTGAAATTGTAAGCAAATTTAGTTCTTGGAAAGATTGTCAGACGGGTATCCAGAGAGTAAACTCTTCAGCTTCTCCACAAAAAAAGGAAAAAGCAGGCAAAGCTATTTACAAATGGCGTCTCCCACGAGCACCAATGGGGATGCCTGTGGTTGGGTGAGCTGTGTGAAAACTCCAGGCTGTGTGACTGTGGATAGCGGAGCTCACGCCAGTATGAAAGTGCCCACAGAAACTGGTCATTTATAAAGAGGAGGGGATGGCATCATCTTCCCTAGTGTGAGGGTTAAATGTGTTTGTCAACTTGGCTGTACCACGGTGTCCAGCTATGTCATCAAATACTATTCAGGATGTTTCTGTGAAAGTGGTTCTTTGGGGTTTATTATTTATGAGATTAACATATAATTGGTGGACTGATCACAGAGCACAGTCTTCCCCTCATTAAAAAATGTGAAATTGGAGGAATGGCACCAGATATGTCTAATGGGGACCACACAAGACAGTCAGGGGTAATAATCACGAGGTACAGTTAGTGAAAACAGCAAGATACCCACTGTGGTCTGTGAGTAGAACAATCCAGGTATCGGAGCTCAGAGTGGACACATGCATGTTGAAGAAAGAGCTGCAGAAGAAGTTGCCTTAGCAGGTGCCATGAGAGTGGGGTCACACTAGCTTCTAAGTCACAGGCCTGTGCTCCTGAAGTGGTACATCCATGGACATGGTTTACCTTTGCTTCAAAAGGTGACATCTTACCTGTTAAATGGCCAGCAAGTAGTCCATGGCACAGGAGAATATTCTTAATACATACTGAACACTTATTTGTGTGGTGCTCTACACATATTGCTCATTCATTCCTCCTCACTTTGCACCTAAACCCATTGGACTGAGGCAAAAAGAAAAACAAGACTCCATGAACCAAAGGGAATTGCTCAAGATGACATTTCCAGGCAGCGGTGCCTCAACAGAATGCCTGTTTTCTTTCCTGCGCACCTTACTACCCTGCAAAATCCCCACAATATGGTGCTTGCAGGCCACCCCAGAAGTGCTGCAATGGAAAGAGGTCTGACCACTGTCCTGCAACCTCAACAGCTCAACTGATGGGGCCCCTGAGTGCTGTGTTTTGGCATCTGTGCTTGAGGAGCCCAACAACGTGACTCATCCAGCACGTCCTGTGGCCACGCCCCTACTCAGGCATCCCACACAGCCTCTATCTGTCCATCATCCTGCTACTCCATGGGCGTGGTAGTGCTCCCCCTTCCTTTCACCCACAAGGAAGCAGGAGCTCACTGTGACCCCACCTGAACTGGCTCATGAAAGCCAAATGCAAACTGGTCAAGAATTTTATAGACCAGTTGTTAAACATGCAGTCCATCAATTAAATTTACATTAATGGTGTAAACATACATTTAAATAAATTGTTTCATTTTAAATTTTTAAAAGATTTATTTATTTTTGCATACAAGCAGGGATGCAGGCCAGAGGTGTGGGGCAGTGAGAGGATTCACCAGAGACAGAGCGGGGAGCAGAACAGGCAGATCGACCGAAATACACTGCCGAGGGGAGCAGCGGGCAAGGCAGGAGAGGTCTGCTGCGCCATGTGGGAATCTCCCCAACCGGGCATCGAACTCGCATTGCAGCTGCTGACAGCTCCACAGCACTGTGCTTAACCCATTGTGCCACCAGGAAGGCCCAAAATAAATTGTTTTAAAAGGTAACAAATACTCCAGACTTGATGCTTTCCAGCTATTCTGCTATGTTTTTCTCTATAACTTACACCCTTGAGGTTACTTATCTATTTTGTGACCATGGGTGTGTCACAGACCCTCTCTCCCCAGCTTCCTGTGCATTAACATCATCAGTAGCTGGAAATCAGCCATGACAGAAGAGTTTAAACAGGGAAATCAAAAAACACTACAAATCAGAGTCTGTCTTTTGAAAGTCAGTTGTGAAGCATCAACCACACACCATCAAAAAGAGCGGCCACTCAAGGTCATGTTCTCAGAAGTTTGCTGGTTGGAGAAATTCAAGGCATAGAGACATACTCACCTTAGCAGAAGGGGGATTTATTATAAAGACATGCAGGAAAGCAATCATAATAAAAAAATTACAGATTAAATAAAATAATAATCATTATTCTTAATAAAAAAGAAGCATTATTTACAACCACATGTCCCAGATTTAGCATAGCCAAGATGCATGGCTAGATCTTTTCAACTGAACCAACTGTATTTTTCATTCTATGTTTTTAATTTATTTGTTCATATCAAAGGGACAGGTATGTCTTCTCTTTTCCTGCAGAACTTTGATTTTAGAGAACTCTGACACCCTCACCACTGATAACTCCAAAGGTTTCCAAGGAACAATTTCCTCCATGTTCCTGAGCACCAGGGACTCGACTTGATATAGTGAGACCCCAAAGACACCAGGCAGTGTTAGATGGGTACTACCCTTCTGTGTGACCCCCCACCCCGACCCCCATATTACTGTACATGTAGTAACTGCTATTGCAGTTGTTGTTGTAGTGGTAGCAGTGGTGGTGGTGGTAATGATACAAGAAAGACAGACTATACAGGACAAGACAGAGAAGACTGGGTCTCCTTTGGGTGACTGCCTCTTGCAGGCTTTCATGTAGGGTTCCCATTGGTCAAGCCTATATCCCAAGCATGTTAACCTGCAAGAATTCATCTCCTACACGCCTCTCCTTAGGAAAGCTTCCTTTAATGGCTTTATAAAAGCATTTGGCACATATACAAGGAATGGCATGGTGCCAATGCATCACAGTGGGCAGAGTCTCTAATGAAAATGTCTAGGAACCAGGCACTGGGTGATGGAGCACCAGCAGAAAAGTCAAGGCAGAGTCCAGGAAGAGCACATTATCATTCCTCCCGGTCAGGGGAAGCTAGCGGACTCCATAATGGATGTGAAGGCTTAGGCCACCTCCTTATGTTTCAACTTAATGTTCTCTTGTTTGCTTCCCCTTTTAGGAAACCACAAAACCAAGGTAGTAAGAGGATGCCTGGGGTAATGGAAGGAGCATTTGGCTGGAGTCAGGTGACCTGGCTCTAGGACCTGTTGCAGCTAACTCGCTGACCAGCATTACACAGCTCCCCTCCTTGCTCATAAACTTGGTTTCCTCATTTTTTAAATGAAGTGATATGCCAAATTTCTGGCGACTTCTGATTTTAATAATACAGTATAAAGGTCCCTGACTCTGCAAAAGACTTCTCCTCCAAAATCAAAATGTTAGGCTAGGCTTATAAATGCAATTTTAGGGGAAGTCAACCCAGTTCAGGACAAGCCACCCTTCCTGGCGTGTGGCCTCGTGCACTCTTTCTACAGGAGGAGCTCTCTGGCTTCCTCAGATCTATCAAGTGACCAGAACCTCCTGACCACAGTTGATTGGCCCAGAGGTCAACAATGACTTAAATTGGGCCAATCACACAATCTCTTCCTGGATGAGGTGTTGGATCATGTGCCATCTACAAGCCAATCAGGTGGGTGGAAGGGGATGAAGCTCTCTGATTGGCTATTACTAGGTCATTTAGTGATGGTGGGGAGTCACGGGAGTGCCATGATGCCAGTGCACTACTGTAGGTAGATGACAAGGTCTCCCCAAGACCCTCAGTCTTAGCAACAGATTCATAGAGTTGGTGGAGCAGGGGGACAATTTACACAGAAAACCTAAAACGGGGAGGTGAGTAGCAAAGTAGCAATTGATGGCTTTTCTGTCCTTTACAACAGACTCAGTTCCGAGGGGAAGGGGCGGCGGAACACATAAGACAGAGAAATGCAGGAGAGCATGTAAAGACACACACGATTTTCCGTGGTTTCCACCCCACATACTGCGGAAGGTCAGGACAAACACCAGCTCTCAGGAGTGAAGGATGATTAATGCTGGAGGCTCTTTGTTCATGAAGGAAATGTAACTTAGGAAAAAGTCATAGCAAGAAGGACAAACACTGAGGCTCCGTTCGTTCAAAATAGATACTAAGGGGGCCTCCCTGGTGGCGCAGGGGTTAAATCTCAGCACTATGATGCTATCAGCAGCCACTGCAGCAGAGTTCAGTCCCAGCCAGGGAGCTTCCCACAGGGCAGAGCAGACCTCTCCTGCCTCGCCCGCTGCGCCCCTCAGCAGTGTATTTCAGTAGACCTGCCTGTTCTGCTCCCCACTCTGTCTCTGGTGAACCCTCTCACTGCCACCACTCCCCCCCACACACACCTCTGGCCTACACCCCAGCTCTTGTATGCATAAATAAATAAATATTTTTTAAAAAAGAAAACAAAACAAGATAGATACTGGGAACTCTTGCCAAACTGATTTTACTCCTGGGAGCGGAAAGACCTTGGACCAGCCTCTTCCATTGCCGTATTGGGTGTGAAAGTTTCATTCTGAATGTGACAGATTCCTTTTTCTTTTGTTTCTGGAAGATAATAAATGGTAATCTGCATACCAGTGCAAATGAAAGGCAAGATTAGGACAGAAGATGAAAGAGTCAGCACATAAAGCTGGCAAGCCAGGCCTGGGGCCAGGGGTGGGGTGTTAGGTGCAGGGAACTCTGCCAGCAAAGGTACATGGTGTTCAGAGGCGACCTGTAAGGGAGTTCTCATTTATTCCAGAGGGGAGACGAAGATGTACCAAGAACTGAATCCAGGGAGGTAACAGGTGATCCAAACTAAGGAGTTGGTGTTTGTGCAGGTTGGAGAAAGCAAGAAAATTACTTGAGAAGCTTACTGTTAACACTGTCTTCACAGGATTGGAAACAAACCACTGCCCACCAAAAATACACTGGTGAAATATGTTTTGGCAAACTCATGTAATAAAATTTGTCGAGCTATTAAAATGGGACAAATTGCAGATACTGATGAAAATAGTCTCAAGATAGATGACCAAATAGGGGCCTCCCTGGTGGCGCAGAATTTATGTCTCAGCACTATGAAGCTCTCGGCAGCCCCTGCAGCACAAGTTCAATCCCCGGCCAGGGAGCTTCCCATGTGGTGCAGCAGACCTCTCCTGTCTCCCCGCTGCTCCCCTCAGCAGTCGATCTGCCTGTTCTGCTCCCCATTCTGTCTCTGGTGAATCCTCTCACCACCACCCCCCACAAACACACACACCTCTGGCCTACACCCCAGGTCCTGTATGCATAAATAAATTAAATAAATATTTTAAAAAGATAGATGACCAAGTAATAGACAAGAGAAGCAGTCTATTATGTGCTGCCAGTGCATTAAAATGCATGTAGCTTTACAACTGTCCATATGGTAAACACACCCTGGAGTGGAGAAAATGACGGACTTGAATACAGGGATAGAAGAGAACTGTGTTTTGCTCATTGAATCACGTAACTTTTCTGTTTTAAAGGTTTTTTGGGGTTTTTTTTGAACCAAGTTGTACATTACCTTGTTAATCAGTGACTCAGCTCAGTCATGAATGTACTGTGTGTGCGTGTGAGTGTGCGTGTGTGTGTTTAATGCAGGCACTAACCCCCAGCTCCAGGTTCTGTAGATCTAGAGCAGGAGGAAGGAAACTGCATCTTATTAAGACGCCCCCACAACCACCCCAGGTGATTCTGCTACAAAACCGCTTTGGGGTACACTGCCGCTGACAGTCAGGGTCCGTGGAAGGTGTCCTTTGAGAGAACTTACTCTAATGTGGTTGAGAAGATGGATGGAGGAAACAAATCTAAACACAGAGAAAGCAGAGAGGAGGTCACTCCTCTGATTCCTAACCTGGAAGCTGAGCAACGCCAGCTTCATAAATACACGTAAAGGGGGTAGTACCAACAGCTCCCAGAAATCTGTGTGGGGAGCCCGTGATGAGTCTAGCCTGGCCGGGGTGGCAGTGGGGCTGCTTCATGTTCTTCCACTGGGAGGACCCACTGATGGGTGAAGAGATTCCCGCAGCGCCATCCCCAGTAGCACCATTTGGTCCAGCTCTGCTGAACTTCTATTCACTGAACCCACACGTGTCCCCACACTGTAGGACACTCTGTTCCTTCTATCCCCTCCTTCTTGCCTGCCAAGGAACTCAACTAGCCATCAGACCTCAATTTCAGCACCAGACATGCGGAAAGTGTTCTTGTAACTTCCTGTCACCTGAACTCTAAGCCCACCAGGCAGTCCATCCCCACCTCAGTCCCTGCACCTGCCCATCTCCCCCACCTGCCCATAAGCTCCTGCGTGGGGACCAGGGGCTACTGTATCCCCATCACCCCGCAGCTGGGGGCTGCCCATATGCAGAATAACCATTGGTTAGTTCCTGTCTCGCCGCTGGGTGGCCAGACCCCTTGCGTGGGAAAGGGTGTGGAAGACAGAGATGGAAGGAGACACCTCCCTCCCCTGTGAGTTGACTGACAGCCGAGTCTCCCCAGAGGGCAGGGAGACTCAAGACAATAAACTGTCTCCCCTGAACTGGAGGTTGGGGGGTAGGCGAGATAAATTAAGTTCGACAGGATTCATATTTATCTGATTGAAGCAAAGCAAAGTTTGCCACAGGATTTGGCTCTGCATTGAGAGATAGCAGCCTTTGATGGCAAATAAAAACTACATCAAATGGGCATTTCACAACATCTGGATACCTGGGCTGAGGGTTGATATTGAATAGTTTGTAGATGGGTCAAATCTTCGCCATATGCTTTAGAAGAGTCTTTTTTTTTAATATAAACTGTGTAACCTTTGATTTCCTGGAGGAAGTGTATATATCCGATGCACACATTTGTAAAAAGAACCAGTGGAGAACGCACACCTGCAAGCGCTTTGGAAATTGTAGCGTTTATCTTCTTTCCTAATTCATAAAACAGAAACTTGGAGGAGATGCTTCAGGAAGTAAAGAAAGACCTAATGAAATTCTGAACTTCTTTAGAATCAGAAGTAAGTGTGGCTGTACCGTGGCCAAAATGATATAAAACATTTAATATCATCTCTGAGTGCATCCCAAGAGCTCTGAATAGGATCCCAGAATTTCACGCTCTCTCTCCGGAAACGGGAATCAGAGGCTCAGGAAAGTCTGTACCGCAGAGCTGGCACCCCTGACCTCGCTCGTCCGGAGGGCAGCCGGGGCTCCTGACGTTGGGCCATGGAAGAGGGAAGCTTCCTGGCTCTCGGCGAGGGGGGGTCTTTTCAATAGCAGTGACTGCTTCCTCCTCCTGTAGTTCCCTCCCATACTGGCCTTTCCAGTGACAGCAGGCTAGCTGCTGTTTTCTAGGAGAACCACAATTACCTCAGGATTGCCAGGAAGTGGGGAATAATGGGGTCCAACCCTTCAACTCCTAGGCCTTGGAGCAATTCCTGTGGTAAGAACAGTAATGGGGGAATCACTGTTGCTTGTCCAGTCTTACTGGGTGAAGACCCTCTTCTAGAGTTCTGCAAACATGGACCCACCTAGCCCTCTCAGCTGTATATCCTGCCCTGTTCTAAATAAGAAAGTGAGGGTGAGCAGAGAGTAGCCATTGGCCACTGGGGATGGAGATCATGGAGGGGAAAGAAAGGGCAGAGACCATGGCAGGGGGCGGGACACAGAAAGTCAGGCGAGAACAAATGTCCTAGACACTGTGCAAGAGTCTTAAATCTCAGGGGACAGCCAAGTTATCCGTGGAGCTGGTCATAATCACGACTCCATGAGACTGGAAAAGAGCCTAGTGCCCATCAAGAGGACTCTGGGTAAATAAGCTTTGGCATTGCCATCAGTGAAATGGAGCAGCTCTATTTTCACTGGTAGGATGTTCCCAAAGGCGAATGCAACACAAGCACAGGGGAGAGGAGAGAGCACCTGTGCCGGCATTGGGTGAAAAATCCCACCCACTTCCTTACGGTTTTATAGGTGCGTACACACACACACGGATACCCACGCATACTCGTGCATGCCTGCCACGTGCACACATACACATATGTGTGTGCACGTGTGTGCATGTGCCCACTTATTGACTACACTGGTGTATAGTGTAAGATGCACATGTGTACACGCACGTGAGCACGTACCTACCTAGGTGGTTATATAGGCACTTATGTCGTGTGTGCACATGCATGTTTGTGTGTGAATATAAGGACATGTACACGTGCAAAGACCTATTTTGCTGTATAGATAAAAAACTCTCTGGAAAGACACACAAGACACCGGTGGTTTCTCCGTAAAGAGAAGTGGCTGGAGACAGGACTATGCGACAAGCAGAGGGTCCATTTTTCTGTGTTCCGAATTTTGCGTTAGCCCCATGTGTTACCTTGTCAATTAACCACAGATAATCTGTGTGTGTGTGTGTGTGCACACGTGTATAAAGCGCTTGCACTGCACCTCACCCATAAATTCTGGATCTTATAGTTAAGAGCGACTAAGCTGCAAGGGGCATGGAGACATGAAAGCCCCCAGGGGCGGGTGCTAAGGACAGAGACGGGCTCAGGACCAGGAGGTACAGGCGGAGGAAGGTGCTCAGGTGACGCCTCCACAACCCAGACGGTGTGGGGGGTGCAGGGGGCTGTGGCACCTGGGAACTGGCGCTGGTGCCACCAGATGTGGGGGCCAGGGTCCTTTCTGCACATGCCAGCAGCCGGCCGAGGCCTGCGTGCCTTCCTGTAAGTCCCGACTCTGGTGCCTGCCATTGCAGGAGCTGGTGACTCCCACGAGGCTGCTCTCCAGCACGAGGCCCTCACCTGCGGGGGCTGCAGTCCCCTCGTCGGGGGGGCCTGCCAATGCCCACTCATACAGGCCCTGCCACGTGCTCCCCACTGCAGCCCCAGCCTCTCAGTGCGTGCCCCCCCACCCCCCAGCTAGCTGTACGACTTGGCAGGATCTTCGACACCATCTCTCAGCTCAATGCCTTGACGCCCATCCCTGTGAGGAGCCCCAGGAAATTATTTCACTTGTCTCTGAATCACCAGATCTTCAATATGCCTTTCCCAGGGGGCTGGCCCAGTAGTATCTGTTGAACGAATGGATACATAAATGGGTAATGGAGAGAAAGAAGGGGGAGGGAGGGAGAGAGAGAAGGACCAAGTCAGGCTATCTGCCCTGCCCTCTGAAATGATCTTGGAAAGCTTTAAGGAGGAAAAAAGTCTAGTCAGAATATTCCCTTGGGTTTAAAGTCATCACATGACATCACAAGGCAAGGAGACGCAGGCGCCCTTTGTCCAGGTGTGAATTCACGGTCCACAGCATTGAAAAGGGTCTACTTTTTCAAAGTTTTTTATCATCACATCCACTTTTAGTATTACCCACCTACTGGAATTTAAAATGTCAAATAGAAAGCTGAGGTGGTTAAAAGTGACTTGAGGAGAGGCAGGAGGGAACGATATGGCTCCGACATGACTGGGTAACCTTGAACTTGGCACTTGGTCTTTCTGAGTTGAGCTCCCCATCAGCAGAACAGGGAGAAAAGCTCTTTTCATCTGAACAGGATTGTTTGATATGAAAGCGTCTTGCAAATGCCAATGGGCTCCCCAAATGTGCAGTATTTTTTCCTTCTATTTAGCATTAAAGAGACGCAAACACATGGAAGCAGAACCGGGACATCTTCCCCACGGAAGCACCGGAGCCTGGTGTGAACTTCAGCACCCAGTGGGTCCCTCTGTTAAGAGCAGTTGAACCAAGCTGGGGGCTCAGTGAGTGTCTGGGTGTGTAGAAATCACAGACCACACAGCCATGAGAGATTAAAGACACACAGAGACACAGGGTTCTCTGCCCCCCTGCATCTGCCGGGCTCGGTTCATGCCTTTCCCTGGCAGGGAAGCGCCGTGCAGATTCCAAGTCCGATGACTCTGTGATGAAACTAGCAAATCTGGGTCTCGAGACCCAGACGTGGTCAAGACCATATTGCATCTGCCAGCACATGAACCCACCTGCGCTGTGCCCAGCACACAGCCCTGCAGTCAAGCTCATCTCTGAATTCTCATGTGTGGGAAGGAAAATGGATCAAACCCCGGAGTTTCTGCAGCCTCCTGTACCCCTTCTGCTCGCCTCCCTTCCCCAACGGGAGCATGCATATGAACAAAATTGAATTCTGCCCATTAATTTGGAGTCGTTCTGTACTGATATAACATTTCAACTCTGCCAACACAGTTTCTATTTCGGAATAATTCTTTATTCCAAATTCTTCAAATTGGCACCCTCTCCTCTTACTGGGCTCCAGTCTCTGTGGAGTCCTGTAGGCTGCATATGTCCCCGAAACATCTCTGCTTTCTTCGGAACTTCGCAAAATCTCTTCGGGCACCGTCCCTACTCCACTATGCTTGGGGGATAACTTTTTCCGGATCCTTTTACTTCCGATGCAGTTCTGATATTTATTATCCTGTTTGAAGTTGCTTTTACTACTGTGAGAAATAAAATGTCCCTTTGACCCGTGTCAAGAAGGGTGTCAGGAGGATCAGCAGGCACAGAACCAGCCCACGAGGGAATGGCATTCTTGGAGGCGGTCGCTCTGTGTCTTTCTCTGTAAATTAGGTAATGAATAAAAAATGCCTCCAAAGAGGAAGGGCTGTGGATGACCCTTTGCTGCGCCCCTCGAGAAGCACTGCCACGACAGGCATCTCCAACTAGAAGATGAGGATGAGGGTGGTGAGCACCCTAGTAACTCTTAAAGGGCAACATCTCTGGGGTTCTCCAAGACCTAGAATCACCAGGGAAGGAATGGGCATAGAAGAGGCAGGAAGGAGACGGCGGAGCAGAGAGCCTTCTCCTCCAGGAAATCCTCTCACTCCGGGGCTAAGGAGAGGGCTGTGGCTCAATAGTCTTGGGGAGGATTCCTCGCAGTGACTTCCCCAGAACTATCTCCCCGTTTTCCCACATCTCATTCTTTTGCTGGCCCCCCCATGTTAGGAAAACAGCAGCTCGCCTTGCTGTAGTGTCTCTGGTTCCTCTCCTCTTCCTTTGCCTTGCGTCTCCCAGAATGCGTGCTTCTGTCAGTCTTCAAGAGCTCTTGTATCGGCACATAGGAACCAGGTTGAGTAACATGAAATTTAGCATCCAAACCGGATACGTTTGAGAGGGAAGTCAGAGGAACTTCCCAGGACAACAGGTATGAACACAGACTCTTCTAGGCAAATAAGAACAACTGGCCACCTGGTATTAGAACTCACAAAAGCCTAATGAAAGCAGCTTGAGGGGAGAAAGCATGTTATTCGCATGCATTTTATTAGTTCAGGATGAGGCCAGATTCAATCACCTCATATTCCATTTCATCAAACTCGCTCTTGTAGCTTTTCTCTCTTTCTTCTCGCCACCCTTCTCCCCAATCAGGTACAGACTTTCTCCACGTGTCAGGGAAGGTGGCCACCCCAGGGACCCCCCAAATAACACCTCTTGTCCTTTAGGGTGAGGAATGCCTGGAAGAAAACCAATACCCCATCTTGGATTCATGCTCACCCCCGGACCCCATGGCTTAGTAGAGGGAAGGAGGCCCTGTAAGGGGGGGTAGGGGGACTGCAGTGTAAGTCTTAGAATTGAGAATTATGCAAAAATAAATATGCAGTAAGGACTTAATAAATTGGATTTAATGCAAAGTTTCAGGATGGTGATTATTCTGAATAATATTTTTTCTGAAGGTGATTTTGGGGAGAAGGGAATAATGTCAATCCACTTTCAGCAGAAGAGGTTTTATTATCCTAATGTTGACATTCTGAGAGGAGGAAACTAAGCCCAGAGAGGCCAAGTTTCTTTCCCAAGGTCACACAGATGATAAATGGAATCCCGTGGGATGGGACACAACGTTCATCCTTTCCCCACCTTCTGCGCCTTGGGTGCTGAGACATCCTGTTTTAGTCAAGACTGACTTTGTCGATAAGCAACAGAAACATAAACCAGACTAGCTTTGAAAAGAGGGGCTCGTTCAATCTTTATGAGCTCTTATACCAGTACACAGGCACCCCAATGTGAGGCATGCAGGGGTATAGGCAGAATTGAGATGAAGGTGTGATCAGAAACCCTTTCTGTTCTGTTGCTCATTTGACTGCACAATGACCAGCTGTCTCCATCCAGCTAAATGCAGGGCTTCCGGCAAGTCCTGGGCTCAGGTCCCCACAGTTTAGAAACAGGAGACGTGCCCCTCTCCCTGCCTCCTACTCTCTACCCCACACTCAGGCTCACCCGTGCCATCCAAGAACGCTCAGGAGCAATGATTGGTCCAGGGTAAGTCATGAATCCTCTGCACCAATCAGATGGCCGGGGGTGGGAGGATCTGATTGGCCCAACGGCAGCCAGAGGCCGCCACTCACCAATCACCGTGGCTGGCGCTGACGTGTCGGTGAAGATGGCGCCCACCAGACCAGCGGGAACCATGGATGGAACTTGGACGGCGTCCACCGCAGCGTCCATGAATTAATCCAGCTGCTTCCCAAATTAGAAGGTTTTAAAACCATTTTGTGCACATTCTGATGACAGGTTCTTTCTGAATGTGCTTCCGTCCTAATTGGGAATTAATATATTTGATTTACTTGGATGCGATTATTCCTCTTCGAGCATGCCAGGCAGATTGTCTGCGACGCCGACCTTCCCTGCAGACGGCAGCTCTGGCTTTGGGTTCTGTCATGAGCCCTAAATTTTGCAAGTACTCCAGACCCTTAGCTCTGTTACCCATCGGAGCTTTGGGGTCACGTCCCACAGCAGGAGGGAGTTCGGGGGACAGTGGAACAGCACGTTTGAAATGACAGCTGTGGTGGAAATCCTGGATTGAGATATAAGGATAATATTTCTGAAATGTGGACTATAGTTCCTATATTTACCCCTAGAAACTCTCCCCCCATCCTCCCTGCCCCCTTTGAACAGCCAGTTTCTTCTATCCCTGGCCTCAGAGGTGGGACACATTGGGACAGAAATAAAATATGCAGCTTGTTCAAGTGCCCCACCCTACAAACTTGACTGGAAAATTTTCAATCCTGAAAAGCTGATTGGTCAGCACCAAGCAGCTTGCCTCCATTTTTAATCCTTATAATGTAAGCCCAAGCCCTTGACCGGTAATGGAGCACTTGAACCTTATTGGTTCGATTAGCTTGAACCTGATCGGTCCATTTATGGTTATATAAACTGTTGAGGTGTCAGCAAGGCTGAGTTCTCACCTGAGCTTGGGGTTCTCTTCCAAGCTCAAGTGGTTGGGGGCAGAATTCAGTTCCTTGATCTGTATGACCGAGGCCCTTGTCATCTTGCTTCCTACAAACCAGGGACCATGCTCAGCTCACAGAGCCCACTCTCAGCTCCTTGGTGCATGGCTCCACGGGAATCCGCCATGGGACTCTGACTGCTTGAGTTCCTCAAGACCGACAGAAGCAAGCAAGTCTGCCGCTGCTGCTGTTTCTTTTCTCTAAAGGGACCGCCTGATCAAGGCAGGCCCGCCTAGGTTAATCTCCTTTTTGATTCAAAGGCAAAGGGATGAGTGTCCCCAAAGATATCTCAAAAAAAACCCTTTGCCATGTAATTCAATATAGTCAAAGAAGGAAAGTGGATGTGGCATTGGCCACCGAGAGGACTCGCTGGCCATCTTAGACGTCCGCCTGCCCCACCAGCCTCCTTTCGGCAAATCTCAGAGTGAGTCCAGGAGCTAGATATTTTTTATCCCAGTCTACAGACAATTTATGGAAATAGAAGCCTATATTCAAACCTCAGAGAGCTTATGATTCAATTTAATCATATATAGATGGGCCAGTTACCATCCAAGGCCACATAGAAACTTTGACCTCCAGGATGTCATAATCTGCTGCTGCGGACAGCTACGTAATAATTCATGTCAACTAAATAATCTCCATACATCATCTCTTTAATGGACAAAAGCCTAGGAAGTTGGCATTCACTCTCATTAGCTTCCATTTTGCATGTGAATAAACCGGGGCTTAGACAGTTTAAACCGTGCTCTCGGGTCGCCCAATCATCCACGGTAAAGAGGAGATGTCGCTTGGAGCACCCCAGGGCTCATCACCTTGATGAAAATGATGTGCTGAATCTAAACTCGCAGTTCTTGCCCTGTCTTCATAGGCACCAATAGAAGGGAGACAGGGTTGAGTGGTAAGATAGCATCTCCTAAAGATGACAGAGGAATGACAGAGAATAGATGTTCTTCCCGGATTGGTGACTGCGTGATGTGAGAAGTGGGGTTGGAGCTGGACCCTAATGAATCAGCAATAGGCCAGGATGTGCAAGGGCAGCAAGGAGGAAAACATTCAGAATCTGTGGCTAGGAGACCCGCCCCCCTAGGATGCTAAACACTTTCTCCTAAATCTATCTCATTTTAGGGACAGGCCACCTGATGCCACTGAGGAGCCCCAAAGGCCAGTGGAAAACTGGGTATCCCAAGAGACACAGGCTGCAAGATGAGGGCATCTTTCTAGAATGTTCCAGAAACTCCCCCCAGAGATGTGGTTCTCACCATTCTGCTCCCAGGGACATAGGCAATATCTAGAGAAGTTGGCTGTCACTGCTAGGAAGGTGATGTTTCTGGCATCTAGTAGAGAGCAGTAATGCTTCTGTGCCTTTCTAGTTCAGTTTAGTTTAGTTTAGTTTAGTTTAGTTTAGTTTAGTTTAGTTTAGTTTAGTTTAGGGTTAGGAATCCTGTTTGACTTCTGTCTAACTCACTAAGTGTTCAGTCTGTTCTCACTTTCTCCATGGGCAGAAACATAGTGCAGTCATTCACTCATTCACAGTATACTTCTTAAGCACCTACTGCCTGAATTAAGTGCTAAGAGCAGAACAAAGATAACTGGATGTCAGCCCTGTTCTAAGAGTCCACGGCCACGACCAGTGGGCTCCCTTCTTTCTATCTCCCAATCCCCACGCCGCCATCACCTGGTACTCTTCCTCCCTCATAGCCTCAGCTAACTCATTTCTTTTGCATGTCCAAGTTTATACCTATTTTGCTTCGTCGATTCCTCTGCTCTGCTGCCACGTCTTATAAGATGCACAGGACAGCTGCCCACGACAAGTAGCTCCGCCCCAGGTCAGAGAAGGAGGAGGTGAACCCAGTGGGCGTGTCCAGCCAGTGGCTCCTTCTAAATTAAGTCACCATAGCAGGTCCTCAAAGAACATTGTCTCATTCACTGCTGTTTCATTGTAAGTTTGGTGAGAAGCAAAGAATCATGAAGACACTGAACACACACAAAGTCATTCAAGAACCTGGCTGCATTAGCTGTTTCACTGAAAGTTGCAGTTTCTAAGAACTTATCAGTGACGGCAGCGAGGACTTACTGTGCTGGAAAAGTTATGTGATCAGACTCCGTCCTGAGTCTGTTTGAGACAGGTCTACAGCTGAGTATCACCGTAAAATCAAACCCCAGCTCGAGCTTCTGTAGAATGTTCAGGAACCCGGCCTGCTGGATGCCCAGTGCTGGCGCAGCTGGCAAGGGGGTAGACAAGCTGCTGGCCTGAGACCCGGGGTGCCATCCCACTGAGAGCCAGCCGTCTGGCCCGCACTCGCCGTTCGCCCCAGGCACTGCTGTGCGCTCAGCCTGAGTCGTGTGCTCGCTGGAGCAGCGGCTGGAACAATCAGTCACCCTTGGGGCCTCATCTCCACAGGCTCAGTTCCCATCGGACCCACCCTGATCGCAGGGAGGCCAGCGTCAGCTCAGCCCCACCACGAAAGGGCCGGTGGGATGGGCGTGTGTGCAGGTGGAAGGCCTGGCCCCGCCAGAAGCAGACTCGGGGCCAGCGGAGGTGGGGCCATCAGCCCAGCCGAAGCTCTGGCCGCGCGGCCTGTGCGGGCACGTCTGCCCTGGGAGCTGGCAGAGCTCTGGTCTTCGGGGAGCCAGCCCTGCAGTGTTCCAGGCCGCCTCCCTCTGGCACCTTCCAGAGACTCCCACCGCCCAGGGGGATCCAGGGGGAGAGCAGGGTGTACTCAGGCTCAACCCATCCCTCTCCCTGGGCTGTTTCTGTCTCCTTTGACCTTGGGGTTCCAGGCCAGACAGCAAGAGGCCACCAAACTGCCCAGGGCGCTGGGTGGAATAGACACCCGGCCTGACCTCAGCCTATCTGGGGGGATCTCAGGACATACAAACAGCCCAGCGATCCCTGGAGTGAAAGCAAGCATTCACTGAGGCCTATTTTATGAGGGGGCTTTTCTGGGTCCTAGGGGTGCCAATGGGCAAAACAGGCACATTTCCTGTGGCCAAGTAGCTCACAGCAGGGACTCGTGGCCCCCCACGTAACTCACCATCCCATGAGTTACCTTGGACCTGCCAGGCTTCTCTTCCTTCCAGGACCTAAATTTGGGGTTCAAAGCAGACGTTTTCCCTCCTGACCAGTGAGGAATGAGGGCTCCGGAGGTAAAGAGGCTGCCCTGCTCCCCCTCCAGGCAGTTGGCTGAGAGCCAGGGCTGAACCCAGGGCTGAAGCTTGTCCAGCTTCCTTAGGGCCCCCGCAATCCACTAGGAGGATCGTCCCTTTTCCTTCCCGAGGGGTCAGCTCCCGTCGAGGAACGGGACATGCAGGGACAGGGCAGGAGCCCTCCTGGTGCTCGCGATCACGCTGCGCCCTCCGCGGCTTGCTTCTCCTACGCGCACGCTGCGTGCTTCCTCTGTGTCGAAACCTGTGCTGTGTGGGAGCCGGGAGGGGCCGGCCGGTCCCCCGCCCTTTTGCACTCGGCCTCTGTGAGACAAGGTTTGTACACAGGTGCTAGGAGGCAGGAAGGACGGTGCACCCCGGAGGGGCCGATAAAGTCATTTGGTGCAGGGGTGAGCAGAGAAATGTGCACACTGGGACAATCAGCAAGGGCTTCCAGAAGGAGGAGGCCTGGGGAGTGCTGGGCGCTAAGTCACACGCTCCTGGGAGGGGCAGTCCTGGCCCCTTATCCGGGCGTGCACTAGCTTTGCAGTCAGGAGACCTGGGCGGGCAGGCGGTGGCCGTGGCCTGCCCTGACCCTCACTAGCCTCCTCTGTGAAACGCTCACCTGTCCTGTCCCTGTGAGTGGCCCCGCTTCCTGCCTCTGCATCTGGGACACCTGGGCCCAGGAGGAACCCATCCTTTTCCAGCCGTGCTTAAGTGCCACTTTGCAGCCCACCATGTCCCTTTGCCCCAGCGCAAGTCCTCAAAGAGTGAACATGTATGTGCGGACAGTGACCACCTGGATTGAGCAACAGTCAGAGGCGGCTGCAGCCTGTCACTGCAACCCCGACCAGCCATCGGGATTGACCAGCTTCTCCAGGCTGCCCGGGCACTGGATCTTCCCTGGAATGTGGGCTACTGAAACGCAGGGTGCATCGGGGCGGACACGGTGCATCCGCAGATTTCCCTGCAGCCCAGTGCCCCTGCAGCTCCTGGGGCACCGGCTGACACGCATGTGTGCTAGCTGGCCTGTCTCTGCGCTCACTCCCCACCCACGCGGCCTCACCCTCAGCCTTGCTAAATGATGCAACTCCCTGCCAGTTTTCTCAGGACAGGCGCCGAGACCTGTGATCAGGTGACACTCCTGTCATCCACAGTCATGTCTTTCTAAATAGGGTGGACGGACAGGCCTAGCTGCCCCGTAGTCCAAACGCCATAAAGAATCCCAGCCGCCAGCCGCATTGGGCCCTTTAAGCAGCTCCCACACACAGGCTCAGGAATAACCGTCATCCCTGCGTGTTTCGTCTGAGCGCGTGGAGCTGCTGTCCTAGGGCAGGGCGGCGAGCTCCGGTCTGCAGCCCGCCCACCGCCTTGTCCCTACAAACCAAGTTCTGCTGAAACGCCGTCACTCCTTCTGCCGCCTCTGGGTCCCAGGCTGCTTCCAGCCCGGGGCAGAGCTGCCCCCCTGCCACGCTGTCGATGGTCTGCACACCCCTCAACACGTACTCCTGACCCTTCGCAGGAGACTGGCCTGTCTCTGCCCTAAGATAGTCGGGCTCGGTGCCTTTCTTTATTCGGAACGCCCGTTGCCAGCCTGTGGCCAGAGGGTAGGGGCAGTGGGAGTCGGCGCTGCAGGTCTGTCTCTGCACTGGGGCCTGAGCAGCGCGCCTGGTCCTTGACCCACCCTCCTTGGCAGACGGGGGTTTGAGCGCGGGGCTGTCAAACCCACGGGTTCGAGAATCCGGCTCCCAGGTTCACAGAGCTCCAAGGGCGGACGGGAATTCACTCCGATCTTCCCTATCTGGCTGAGCCCGGCTGCGAGCCCACCGAGCCCGGTGCTGAACCTAGCAGTGGACATCCAGGCCTGAGACCGCCCCTAGAGCCCCACGTCCTGATGCCATGCTCTCCTGGGCACTCTCTGCAGACCCCGCGCTGCCTGGGAAGGAATCATTAGTGGCCCCGAGGCCAACCCCACTGTGAGGAGCATCCAGGGCCATGGGGGGGGCGGGCAGATGCAGGTCTGACCTTGAGACAGGGTTGCAGTTGTGGCCTGGCCCTGGTGTTCAGAGGCCACGTGCCCGCCCATCCAGGCCTCCTTTGCGGGTGCAGGTGGTGAAGAGGCTGCCACCGCCTGACTTTTCCCTGATTATTCAGTCAGCCGCTGTCTGCGGGGTGCTGGGCCAGGACGCTCTCCAAGGGCGTCGGCCTCAGAGCAGACGTAGTTTCAGTGCTCACGGCTGGAAAGTGCAAACCCAGCCTCTCGGCCTGCCCTGGCCCTGCACGGACAAGCCTCTCACCGCCGCGGTCTCCTCCTCTTGGCCACGAAGGTGTAGACAAGGTGACCTCAGGCCCTGTGACTGCCGAGCTCTGTGTGAGCCTGCCATTTGCCCACAGGTCTCCCCTGAGGACATCTTCTGCGACTTGGGTACCCACACACCTGGCCAAGGACCCGGCTTCAATGCTCTCCAGGGGCCTGCCTTTTTACCCTGCCCCAGCCTTTCTTCTCCTAATGGAAGCAAAGCGGAGTGACGGCCGCATTCCGTGGAACAAAATTGCACTTGCGGGGGAGCAGCGGCTCCGGTTTTGATGAGCAGATGGGCCACGCGACGATCGTCCGCTCTGAGCCACCCTGCCCCTCCCTCCCCTGCCTGCCCTCCTCCCTTCATGTCCCCCTTACTTATTCCTTTCTTCGTCCTTCTTTCCCTCCTCCCTTCTCAGCACAAAAGTCAAGGGGCAGAGATTGTCACGTGGCGGGGACACCACCGCCGTGAGTGCCCAGCACCATATATCTTGTCAAAAAATCAGCGTGCACATTAAAGAAGAAGAAAGCCAGATGTGAGACTCCGAAGAAAAGAAGACTCTGCCATAACCTCATTTTTTTCCCTATTTAAATCTCACTCTATTTCTTTTTTAACCTCTCCTGCAGGTCTTTAGTTATAGGACGCGTGCACACACACACACCTTATTTCTGTCACTTAAAGCAGGAAGAAACTAGCAAAAAAAATCTATTTTCAGCTATTTCTCTCTTGTTAGAATGCTGTTTGACTCTGTGATGAAACAGGGATTTCGAAGAACGTCAATTTCGTGAGGAAGATGGATGAAGGCTGAGGCCCAACCATCTGTTCCATCAATTAGAACCTGGGCAAAGTAATGCGCTCATCTTTACGTAATGAACACTGAGAAGTGGAGAGGTTTTGGGGTAGGCATCTACCAGTAAGTACTTCCATGGGTTTAAAAAATAAAAATAAAGACCCACGTCACCCTCGGACCCAGTCTAGAGATAATGAGACCAGCGTGGGGGAGGGGTTTTGAACACAAAACAGGATTTGGGTCTCAAAGAACAAAGGTTCCTATCAGACGCCTTTTTCTTCTAATGGTCCTTGTGCAGTAAAAATAAAGTCCAAACACTGTAATTTTACTCACAGAAAAGTTACAAATACTGTAGGTATCTTTAGAAACAGCTGCAAAAGTGGTTTCACTTCTGACAAGATTGGTGTTAATTACCAGCAAGGACTTCAGTATAATACTATTTAAATCATTTTAAATTATCCCTCTCAAAAATTAATTTTTCATCAAAGATTACACATAAAAAAATCATGATATCATCTCTGCAGCTGCGATTTAGTAATAATTTCATCTATTATTACCAATGTCAGTTGGATAAAAGAAAAAATGGCACCCCGCCGTGCCGATTCCAGCACAGGCCATATATAGAAATTTTTAACTATCACTTATAATCGCTTTGATGAGCTTAAACCTCCTCTCAATTAACACCCTAAATGACACTGAGACATCTTAATGGGGGATGTAAGTAAGAGAAAAGACTTTAATCAAAGAATAAAGGAAAAAGTGCCAAGAGAAAGAGGACTCGCCACACACCTCTTCATGTCCAAGCCAACTGAAGTCCTTTATCGGATTTGGAACCTTTTGTCATGGCAGAAGCCCAAGCAAAAGTAGATGGCAGCAGTGGAAAGACTCACCGGGCTGGCTGTTCTATTCTCTCTGCAAAAAAAAAAAGGCTTTTCTAGGCCCCCCCAGTCTAACATTGAGATGAGGGGATGGTGACTTCGGAACTCTGTCACTTGAACACAGGCAATAAAGGAGAGGAAAAAAGAACAACATGGTTCTCTGAAGACCACCTCTGGGAGATCCCAGGGTAGCAGTTTGGGGGATCCAAGTTACACATGTGCAGGCACCCCAACTCATTCTCAGCAGGGCCAGAGAATAAAATGGTTCCCTCCAGACACATTTGAGTTATGCAAACTCACACAGCTATGGGGATGTTCCAGAAGGACATTTCTCAGGCCATTATTTTTTATCATGAAACTGCTGTGCCTGGCCTTTGGGAGAATTGAAAATAAAATGAAATAAAACAAAATCCAAATGAAAACTGACCAGCATGCTTCACTCTTTTTAAATCACGTTGGCAGTATCCATGGTGATTTTTGTTTCCAATTAAGATGTCCTAATGAACATGTGTTAGAGCTGATGCCTTACTCCCAGAGAACAAACTGGGCAATTAATGGCCCAGCAGGACCCTGATCTCTTGAGTCCTAAATGCATATGGGGTCGAAAAAGCAACAGTTTGCAAAGTCTTGAACATTACATTATTACACCAGTACCCATTTTTTAAATAAAAATAAAAACATTAAAATGTGCTGATAATAAAATAAAACAAAGATGGAAAAAAACTGATTTATATTTCTTTCTATTCCTAGGGTGCCTCTGACCCCAAAGACAAGAAAAATGTCTTATTGTTGCCTGTTTTGTGCCATATACATTCATGGAGAAAAAGTGAGTGAAATGTAAGCTACACTTTCACCAGCAAAAATGACCTGTAGACTCTAAGGTACAACTTCTGAGAAGTGAGGAAGGAAGTTGTGTGATGAAGCCACAGTCTACACAGGGACTTCATAAATAACCTACTACAGCAGGTTTTGCCATCCAGGATTTAGAGATGAGCCACTAAGGAGCAGGGTGTCTGGAAAATTTCTCAAAGTTTACACAGTCAAAAGGTAGAGAAGCTGGATTAGGAACAGGGTTCAACATGGTGGGCCAAACCAGAGAGCACAAGACCGGTGATTTTCCTGAGAATAAATAGTACTGGGATTACGTCCATCTTTCTCTGGTTACTCAGAAACCTCCACTAACCTCTTACCTTTTTTCCATCTAACAAAAGTTTTAGTGTTATGCTACATGATGTAGAATTTTAACTGTGTTTATTATGTAGTAGAGCATCCTTTTACCTGATTCTTTTTGGATACTGCTTTAAAGAGGCATACACACACATAAGATACATGTATTAAGTAACGTTTGCACCCTTAATATTCATTCTTCTCAAAATATCCTCCTCCATATGATGGCCTTCTTCCAAACTTCTTTTCAGAAAGGGTGTATTTTGGTAGTAAACTTTATGAGGTCTATTTGCTCATTTATATCATGATAGTGCCGTTATATTGAGGGTAGTTTAGCTGGGTATGAGATTATAGATTTAGTGATTTTTATTCAACACTTCAAAAATTATACTCCACTCCCTTCTTTGTTCAGTGTTGCTACTTAGAAATAGAAATTTAATCTGAACACATGCTATTTCTGAATAGTGATCTTTTCTTTCTCTCTGGGGGCTTGTTGCTTTTCTTTAAACTTTTCTTTGATGTTCTCAAATATAATTATGTGTGTAAGTATTATTTTACTCTTACATATTCTGTTTGACATTCTATATGCACTTTTAATACAAATCCTTTCTTTTATTCTGTCATTACAGATTTTCAAATATTTCCTCTCCTCCATTTTTTCTTTTTCTATGATTGCCTATTGTTCTTATATCAGAGTGTGTGCTTCTGGCCTCCATTTATTTTAACTTATCTTTTATACCGTTTAACTCTTTATACTTGCTTTCTTCTTTCTTAGTGAATTTTTCAGTCTAATCTTGCTCATTAGTTTTTTCTTAAACCATATTCATTGACTTTTTTATTACAGCTTCTGAAATACTTTTTGCCTAATACTATATATTTTTTAGTTGATATTTCTGCTTTTTTCTGCTTCATGATCCTACTGTCCTTGTATGCTAGAGCTAGAGTTTATTTTACTGTGGACATGAGTCTCATTTCCTCATTTCCATCCTCCTCAGAGTTTAAGGAGTGAGACAGTGTCTCACGATAAAGACCCCAGGTACTTAGGTCTGGACTTGGACACTCCATTTGCTTCATAGCCCCAAAACCCTAGAGTGTCTTTCTGTCAGAACGAGGTTGGTTCTACCCAAAGAGTTGCTCTCCCTTCCTCATCCTTTGAGGAGATGGGAGGAAGTAGGTATGGAAACACTTAACAACCGGGTCCACAGCCTGCACTGCTGATGTTCACATGCCAAACTCAATTTCAGGGTCATATTTCCTCAGTGACCTGTAATGTCACCACTGGGTGACTTTGATATTTTTCTGCCTCCAAGAGATTATAGGGTTAATATAAATGCCCCAAGGGTAATGTGGAAAAGAAAAGATAAAATGTGCAATCCACCCACCTTACATCTATTTTGCTAACATTGGCAAACAGACATCCTCTGACCTACCGAAATTCTTAACTGTCTTTGGTGTTTCCAGAGTTTTCTCATAATATTTATATTACTTATCCAAGTTCATTGACTTCTTCCTTTACTTTATGGCCTCAGTGGTATTGGGTTCATGGGAAGGAGCTAGCATCCCATGCTAGGGTTGTCACCAGTTACTACAACAGAAAGAGCATGATAATGGCAAAGGATTGTACAAGTGACATTTGCAAAATGAAAGAAAACCATAAAGATGAGAACAAGTCCACTGAGCACAAACCTTCTGAGAAATGGAAGGAAGAAAGGAAGTTGGTTTTTGTTGTTTGCTCACTCATTTAAATGAATCTGCAGTGCAATAAGAAGCTTTGGGGAACTGGGGAATTGGGGCAAAGGGAATTTGACAGAATATGTGTCCTGGAAATAAATTGAAATCTGTTTTTAGTTGGAAATATCTGGGTTTGTGACCCATAATGACAAATACACCCACATCCACCGTCCTGATGTAGCTCTTTTGTGGGGAAGATGGGGACAAGTTTCCAGCTGCTGTGCCACTGAGATCCAAGCTGCCCTGGGTCTGTTTAGACTCACTTGAATCCGATCTTGATTTTGAGTCTCCTGTCCTGTGAGGTCTTTATCTGTGTCTGCTCAGCTGACCTTGGAGTGGCTGCCACCCAGGAAGTAAGGAGGATTTGGTGAGGGGGTAGGGTAGGATGTCACCTGGAAATCCCAGTCAAGCACTTTTTGACCCAGCATTTTCTACCAACCACCAAAAAAAAAAAAAAAAAACACAGTTTTTTCATTTTCTTAGCCCCTTTCCTTGCAAATGTTGAAACTCCCAGAAAGGTTGATACATGGTGTGAACCCTGGCAAACATACCAAGGAGTGACTATGTGCTATGTTCTGTGTGGAACATGCTACATAGTCTCTCATCTTCACAGCACCCTGAGAAAGAGGAGTCAATATCCATACATCAGAAAACTGAGGTTCAAAGAAATCAAGAGATTGACCCAAGCTCAAGCTCACACAAAAAAGAGTATAGAAAGATAGAATATAAATTCAAGCTTTAGGACTACAGGTCCCAAAACAGACTCCCCCCACATCACAGCTAAGGAGGGAGAGAGATCCATTCCCATTCATCCTTTCAAGGCATATTTGTTGAGTGTCTTCTATGTCCCAGGCTCTGTACCCTGCCCTGGGTTTACTTATCAAACATGCACAACCTCACCCTCTAGGAAGAAGAGCAGATGGGGCCACACATGAAACAAAGTCCCTGGCATAAGTATACACCCCACTTACCTGTTATTTGGAATTCACAGAGCAAGAAGAAAAATAAAAGGCACTTGACAGAGATCAGGTGTCCAACTTAGAATATGAGGTCAGGGAAGTTGAGGCCAAGAGGATGGATTTGAGTTGCGCCATTGTGTGCCCTCAGTACCTTGGACAACCAGCTGAAACCCTGGCACCTCAGTCCAACGTCTCCACCTGTGATCTGTCTATTGGCAGAGCTTAATTCTTTAACTAATGGCTTATGTTTATCAGCTGTTTGTTATTTGTGAATGAAAAATAACGCTGAGACAGATATTAGGGTAATCCAAGGAATATTCTTTTTCAGTGTGTGGTACCATTTCTTGTGAGTACAAGGAACTCTAGGCTCGGAGAAGACTTGGGTCAAGACCTACTCCATTCCTAATTCCCACAACTGCATTTTCTGGGAAGAGGGCATTGACACTGAGTGAGGCAGACTGGGTTTGGGGGGGCAGCTTGGTCCTTAAGATGTGTGGGAACATCCCCTCCTTTCTCGGACACCTGTCCCCTGTTGCCATGCACAGGACACAACCCAGGTCTACGGACTTAACCTGGTACAGGGTTGCATTTGAGTGAGCGTGGATGCTTGTGCTTCCAATGAGAGACTGACGCACTCTGCCGGGCTTTCATCACAGTGGACCAAGTGGGAATAAACCTCCACTCCCTCACCTCATCACACAGTTCTCAGGCTCTAGACCTGTGCTCAAAACCAGCATGGGGATGCTATGTGGTAACCCCAGGGTCTGCAGCATGTCCAGCCCGGCCGCACACACGGGCACAGACATCCCAGCTTACGAGGGGCCCGTGCAAGCACACAGATGCCTGCAGAACTGGGCCCACCTTCGCACACAATCAGCACGTCATTGGGGCTAAATTGGCCCATGGTGTATGTGCCCAGAACACCCATTCAATTCTAAAACTAAGGGCTCTTAAAACTGTGAAAGACTGACTTTGGAACTGATCAAGGGGTTGGACATACACGGTGCAGAAAAATGTAATATTGCATGAGCCCTTCAGCTGCCCTTTAGACAAGCACTTCATTTTGGAAGTTACTCAAATCATGCCCTATGACTACACAGAACACGTGACTGACTTGGAGACACTATCAACCGCCCCTGAAATAGCAACCCCCCAGAGTCCCAAACTGGAGGGAAAATTGGAGAAAAGGCCCCGTTCCATGTTCCGTACACCTGCAAACTCTTCCTCTCCCTCTCTCAAGCAAAGTGCATTTTCAGCCCCCAGCTGAAGGGCCAAGAGGCCCGAGCCATTCAATCCCAATTTGCTGACTTGCAGCGAACACTCGTGTCAGCCAGCCAGCTTCTCATCTGCTGGGTCATTTAACCCTCAGAGCAACTCTGCAATTCAAGTGTCTTTATCTCCACTTGACCCTAGAGGAAACAGGAAGTCAGAATAGCTGAGCAGGCTCAGAAATTCCCAGAACCTCAGAGAACACGAGCTACTGCAGTGTCTAGTCACAAAAGGGAGGACAACTCAGTGCGTGAGAAACCCAAAGAAGGATCGACTTTGGCCAACATGGAAGAGTTTCAACCAACCAAGAATGCGATTGTACTTGGAGATGCAGCCTTTAAAGTGATGGCTAAGTTAAATGGGCTCGGCCTCTCTGGTTGTCTAGGAGTTAAGTTTCAGCACAATCGCCACGATGGCGTGAGTTCAATCCCCGGCCAGGGAGCTCTCCACATGGCGCAGCAGACCTCTCCTTTCTCCCCGCTGCTCCCCTCAGCAGTGGATTTCAGTGGATCCGCCTGTTCTGCTCCCCACTCTGTCTCTGGTGAGTCTTCTCACCATCCCCATTCCTTGCACCTCTGGCCAATACCCCAGTTCTTCTATGCAAAACTAAAATTTTTTAAAAGTTAAATTGGACCCTTTGGGGTGGCACTAATCCAATATGATAAGTCTCCTTGGAAGAAGAGGAAATTTGGACACACAGAGAGACCAGGAATGTACCCACAGAAGACCACTCCCCGACACAGCAGGCAGTGGCGTCTACAGGCCAAGGAAGAACATCTCAGGTAAACAAACTTCCCTACACCCTGACCTTGAGTTTGCAGCCTCCAGCACTGTGAGAAAGTTTAAGCCACCCGGTCTGTGATATTTTGTCCCAGTAGCTCCCAAAAGCTAATACAGCAGCTCACTGTTTTCCTAAAACTTCCTGAAGAATGCCTGGTTGCTCCTGAAATATGCACAGGCGTTACGCTGGCTTTGCCCGGCGAGGTGGCGTCGTAGAGGAAGGCCCGACTCCAACCTTCTCTGTGCCGGTGCCCTGTTTAAGAAGGTTTTATTGCAATTTCCTCAGCATGGACTTAATTGTGTGCTGGCATGGCAGGGTGGGGTTTCAGCGCCAACGATAGCATGCACAAGCACAGAAAGCAAATCTGAACTGCAGAGGCTGTCTGACAGGGGCTGGTCTTCTTTGCAAGAATCATCTTATTCCCAGCTTCTACGCTGACATGGGGCAACTTCAGGAATATAAAAAATAGATCGAGAGATTGATTATTTTGGAGTCAGGAAAGAGGATGAGCCTTGCAAAACATGGAAAATTCATTTATACATAGCTGAAAACGTTTGTAAATATTTAACAAACACATGGAGCCATAAACTCAAATCATAGCCGAATGCAGGAAAAAACCAGCAGGTAATTTATCAAGGGGGAGGGAAGAAAGCACATGGCCTACTGGGGCACACATTTTCTGACACACTCATGGGAATTGTGTCAGCTAAGTATTGACATGGACCAAATCATGGCCCCGGCCTAAACGCCTTAGTCATGCTGAGGAGTTAAAATAAGGGAATCTTTGAGAATAATGTGAATTAAAAAGGCAAGTTAGTTTAAATTTCTGTTTGGTAGCCCCCCAGGCCTACAAGTCCAGTGGGAATACACTGTAGCTAGAGGCTTGATGAATGGCCTTAATGAAGTTGGACAAACCGGAACATATGCATAAAATGATTTTAAATATTGATACGATGTCATTGTGTGTCTGAAGATATTGAAATGTTCATTCTCCCAGGGAGACAGGTTCCACCTAATTTATTAAGGTGGAAATGATTATTTACATTTGAAAATGGAGTGTGTGCCCAGATAGAAGCGAGGGCAATAAAGTAATTGTGGCATTCGGGGAAACAGATATAGTCCATCTTCTGGAAGGAGGAGAATCAAATACGTCCTCGTGCAAATAAATGTCTCAGAGTGGGGGCAGCTGTGAAGGAGACCACGGGGACCCCCTGAAGCTCACCTGGTGGGTTCCTACAGCCTGGGCCGCAGATAGGCCTCCTGTGAGCAGTTAATGATGCTACCGCCACCAGAGGGGAAGACTTATGGGAAGACCTCATCTGTGCAAGAGAGCTGCCCCGCTGGCCCCGCTGGCCCGCTGGCCCGGATGCGTCTTTCAGGGTATTTCTATGACACCGCCTGGCGTCTGCCACCTGCGATGTGACTCCGTACAAAGGAAAAGGACTGGCGTGGCGAAGGGAGCTGCGCTCTGCGCTGATGTGAGGACCGCGCTGGAGAGCGCCTCCCGCAGCTGGAGGCCTCCTGTGTCCTACAACGGGGCTGTGTAGCCAGCCAGGGGGGAAGTGGACTAGAGCGAGCAGGCAGCGTGGCGTCAGCTGGAGGTGCTGGGGTGCTAACGAGGCCGAGGAACCAAGAGCGGACCCAGGTGCAAAACTAAAATAGCCGCACGCCTTTCACGTCCCGTATGCACCCTGGCTCGGAGGGCTCATTGCGCCTCCGTGGGCGTGCGGCTTGGGTGGGTGGAGAGGACATCAGTGCTCCGCTCGCCCCCCATTATTTCCTGTTCATCTCCCACCACAGTCACGAGGGCTGGGAGGGCCAGGCAGGCCCCACCGTGGCCCCCCCAGCCTCCTGCATCACCAGCCCCACCCCCTCCGCACACTCCAGGCAGTGCTGGAAAACGGGTGACAGGAGCAGAGGGTGACCATCGGGAAGACACCCCCATGCATGCAGCGCCCAGGGGGGCCCTGCCGCCCGCTCCGCCTCTGTGACCCAGCACAGCTCTCCGAGCCGCGTTTCCTCCTCTGTAAAAGGGGAGAACAATTCCCCGTCAAGGTGCGGCAAGACGGGCCTCCCCGGTGGCGCAGCGGTTAAGCGCAGCGCTGTGGAGCTGTCGGCAGCGGCATCGCGAGTGCCACGCCCCGCCAGG
The DNA here is from genome assembly GCA_004024925.1 of Scalopus aquaticus. Lineage (NCBI taxonomy): Eukaryota > Metazoa > Chordata > Mammalia > Eulipotyphla > Talpidae > Scalopus > Scalopus aquaticus. Next base: position 31,636 of record PVIJ01003287.1, read on the forward strand.
GAGATTCCCACATGGCGCGGCAGACCTCTCCTTTCTCACCCTTGCTCCCCTCAGCAGTGTGTTTCCGTGGATCTGCCTGTTCCGCTCCCCACTCTGTCTCTGGTGAACCCTTTCGCCGCCCCACGCCTCTGGCCTGTACCCCAGCTTGTATGCGTAAATAAATAAATCTTAAAAAAAAAATTAAAAAAAAAAAAGATGTGGTAAGACAGTCTCGAACAGGCAGACCTCGTTCAAGGGCACGTATCCTTCATTGAGCTCCAGACAGTGCATTTTAGGCAAACTGGAGGTTTGGGGCCACCCTGTGTCCAGCAAGTCCATTTTTCCAGCGTCGCCTGCTCCCTGCCAGCCTTGTGTCCCATTGGCGGACATTGCGCTATTGCACACTTAACCTCGTGAGAGTGGTAAGGGTCTTAACGCCCACTGGAAAACCGAAGTGTTCCTCAAAGTGGTTCATTTTGACCGGGGCTTCTTTGCAGAGGTGGGGAGCCCAGCCCCTGTGTCTCCCTGGCATGTCTGGTGGCTTGACAATATCTACTGCAAGGTAAGGGCCAATAAACTTTGGTGTGGGGCCTGTTGCTGCTTATTAGACACTGTCTGGGACATGGAAGTAGACAAAGAACACAGAGTCCCTGCCCTCGAGGAGCTTACAGTCAAGAAAGTGGAAACAAAAGGGACTCACTGGGGCTCCACCAGTGTTCTGGAGCCTCTCTTCCAGAGGTCCCTGTGCCGTCGGCTTGGCGGTAGCCTCCTCCTGACTGGGGATGACGATCTCCTAGCCCAGGAGATGGTGCAGGAGATGCAGCCTCATGGAGGTGACATGGAGAAGCCGAGCACATGGCAGGAGAGAGCCCAGAGCTCCTTCCTCTCGGCACCTCCTCAGGCTCAGAAGCAGGAGCGCAGAGGGCCTCACTCACAGGGGCCCACGGTGGTGCTGGCCCGCGGGTGCCCTCACTCGAGGCACTGGCCTTCCACAGCACTATGCCCTCCGGGTCCTGAAACATGAGGGTCATTTATTGGCATCCTCAGGACCATAAGGAGGGTTTCCCTTGAGAGCACCTTGGGGATTGTGCTCAGGGCAGGCTCTCTGGTAGAGTAACTTGTAACCCCCTTGGCAAGACCCATGGGGCAAGGCTTCCTATGCACGGTCCTTCATGCCGATGACAACCCACTTCCACTCACTGGAGAGCTGCCAGAGAGCAGCGTCCTAGGGTCTGGCGCTTTCTTGACCTAACGTAACAGGTGGCCGATTGCATCCGCTGTGGCCACCTCTCCTCCCGGGCTGGCCAGGCCAAACACTCTCTTCTCGACTCTCATTAGTGTCAACAATAGTCGCTCCAAAGCAACTCCCTGCAGTGTCAAAGAACCATCATAGGAGAGTGTCGTGAACTGATAAGAACACTAATTATAATAACGACAAAAATTACAAAATAAGGGATCGCCCACTTCTGATGAACAGACTTTGCCCAGATTAACTATTTAACTGTTGATGCCCGTGTATGTGCTAAGTGCCCAACACAGAGTCACCTCCACCTTACAGGTGAGGACTGAGGCCCCAGGGTCCAAGGCCTGTCGGCCCTGCCATGGTGGAAGTGCTGATCATTCTGCCTCCAGAGCCTGCCCCCGAGGCCTTCACTTACCCAGACCCAGGGCTTTCAGACAGGAGCACCAACCCTGCCGCCAGATAAAAGGGTAACTAGAGTGAGTTACTCCTCCCTCAGCGCCCCCTTACCAGCAGTTAGGGAGTTGGTCTAACTGTTGCCTAGTAACCCTTCGCTTGAAAAGGGCAGAAGTGTGAGGCCAGGTAGCTACGTGGCCGGTAGGTAGCTGGTGCACACCAGGAATGGGGGGCTGAGGTGAAAGTTTCAGGGGTTGACCTTGAAAGCCAGACTGAGTTACCACCCTCTGACCTTAAACAAGTTGTTCCCAACTCTGAATCCAGTCACCTCCTCCCAGCGATGGTGGCAAAAAGGACATTTCACAGAGTGCGGTGCAGACTGATGAGATGATGCACTAAGATGCTTCCACGCGTCCTCGATGGGGAGACACTATCGAATGAAAGAGTTACCGTGAGCAGGTGCTCAACAATATTTCTGCAATGATCATTGGCTGGAAAAGGAGCCTCTACTTCAAAATTACTGCTTCCTTGAATAATTAATTTAGTACATCCCTCTCAGAAAGGAATTGTCCTGCTAATAGATGAAGTGCATTTTATACTTACTTTAATTATTTCTACTATAATTATCTTAAATGTTCATGTGTTTATTGTGGGATTTGTAGTGCTACTTGGCAATATGCAAAAGGAATTCTTGAATAGAAGTGAAAATAGTGGAACAGCTCAGATTTGCATCAAAAAACTCTCTGCTGGTTTTGCATTTGAGATCCACACACAAAGTGATCTATGTCTTCACTCTTCCAAAATGCAAGAATAAAGAAAGAAAAATTAGAAATACAATATACTTCTAAAGACAGGAAAAGGGGGATAAGGAAAAGAATTTTTTAAGAGCTTTGGATTATGTTGCTTTGGGTTGTTTTGGGTAAGCAGGAACGATGTCCCCGCCCCAAGCTTTGGCTGAGACCTTGTCCTTGGGGAGGAAGGAAAGTCCCCAGAGGGTGGTTCTCCTGCTACCACTTACTGGCCACGTGTAGGGTAAATGAGAATTGTCAGTTTTTTCCTCCCTCCGCTCAATGATGGGCCTCTGCAGGCCTACACGTATGCCTGATGGTGGGCACCTGGGGGAGGGCGTGGGCCTGTGTGAGTGGGCGCAGCTGAGCCAGAGACTGGACTTACAAGCAGAGGGAGGGCAGCAGCGGCAGCAGCAGAGAACAGAGCATGGAGCAGAGGACCATTTGGGGTGCAGCAGAGAGACCACGGGACGCCACCAGAGAGCCCGAGAAAGTGAAGATTCACCGGGGGCTGGGAGGCCTGCCAGCCCCCCGGCCCCCTGGCCCCATTGCCTGCCCTGCACCTGGTTGCCTCCAGACAAGAGACCATTAAAAGCCTAAAAAGCCACCAAGGGCTCCAGGGCTCCTTCTTTCCCTTTACACCCGTCTGCGCAGCTCCTTTAAGAACCTTTCTTTCCTGTGCCTTTCTTGTCGCTACACTATGCTTAAGGACACATGGTGGATCCAACCTGGGTCTTGAATCAGGAAGAAATTCTTCAAATGACTCCTTCTGTCAGTCACCATCTCCTCAGAATCTGTTTCATGCCACACACTATACAGGGACACTCTGAGGAGGGACAGGCTCACTAGTTGTTCCCATCAGAGAGAAACAGGGGAAAGAGAGATTCTGCTTCAACTGGCCTTGCCCAAATGCTACATTCTCTAAAGTTTCCAAATATGTGAACAGTGTAGCTAAGAATGACTGTCTTAAAAGACTGTTGAGAGGTCAATGGGAATCCATATGCCGAGATCTTTGAACCTAACAGATGTGCAAAACAGTTAATCCTTTCTTCCCATTCTCTTTGCATCATTTTGACATTTAAAGCGCTCATCACTTTTTCTCCTGTATTCTCATTTAATGGATTCCTTTCCTGTCATTTAGACTAGACTGATTTCTGGAGCATCAGGTGGTAATCATTAGTACTGCCTGCCCCACATATCCAAAAGTCCACTTTTCAGCACAGTGCAGAATGGCATTTCCCAGTCTCCTTGGCTTTGGGTGCACCTGAGTGACCAGTTCTGACCCATCACATGAGTGGAAGTGATAGATGTCACTACTACTGGTCCCTGATCTTCTGGAACTCTCCTATGGAACCAGCAGTTAAAGAAGGTGGTTATTCCATCAATCCAGATTCCATGGTGAAAAGACAGGGAACCAGCCCAGGCAGTAAAAACATTAATTAACCTTGGTTTTTGTAAGGCCCTCAGATTTAGAGGGTGCTTGTTACAACAGCACAACATATCTCACTCTGACTAATAGAGACCAAAACATAGCAATCATCACATCCTGAAATCTGGCTCAGGCCAAGTGCAACATTTCAAGACAGGGCACTCAATTGGAAGATGAGAAAGTCAGAAAGATCTCTAACCAGAACTTCAGAATTTCAAATGTGGTGCTCATAAACTCCCAGATGCCAAAATATTGACACAAAATAAGGAAAATTCGAACCAGACAGAAAGATGATCCTACTGTTCAAAGCACTGTGCTGAGAGTTGGAGATAGAGCATAGGAAAGAAGGCAAAATCCTTTAGGGAGATAAATCAAATTGCCAAAAGGCCAGAGTGGCAGCATAATCACTGGGAACATGTAAGGCAATAGAGAAAACTATATTCAGGGGTCAAGAGACAAAATTCATGTCAACGCAGCATTGAATCTGTTCATGCCAAACCAGCTGTCACTGCTGCTGGGACCTCTCTGAGTGAGCAGATCATCGTCTCAAGCGAGGGGCAGCCCCTAGAAGGTTATGATGATAATATTCTCCTTAATGCATCAGAATGGCACCCCTGGCCTATCTGTCAGAAGGATTTATTGTCAAATCATGTTTCCGGTATTAGGACAAAATCTAGAGTCGGGGTCATGTGCTCTCAGTCTGACACTCTGGTTCCAGGGAGGACCATGCTAATTTCTACCTGTGTCATTTACAGAGAAAGCGCTCACATCAACACTGATCCTCGGCTTCATGGCTCTGCAGAAATAAGGAAAAAGGTCCAGGAAGAGGACTGGCCTGTCAGTGATACCCTCGGGTTCCTGAGACCGACTCCTTGGTTTGAATCTTGGCCCCAGCTCTTACTGAGTAATGTCAGACTACTTGTCAACCTGTATGCGCAGCAGTTGATTCATGCATCAGTTGTAGATACTGACTGTAACTGAGAGGGCTGCTCTTGCTAGGGCTTCAACAGTGAAAGTGCTGGGGTGTCTATGGAGAAGCCACCAGCTTGCCACGTAGGACTTTGGCTTGGACCTCAGTCTCTGCTCAGGAAATGCTATCTAGAGCAGGTCAGATGGCATCTGACCTCTGACCAAGTGCCAACCTATAACTTCTCTCTCTCTCTCTCTCTCTCTCTCTCTCTCTCTTTTTCTCTCTCTCTCCCCCTCCCACCATTATCACTACTGTATAAATAAATCCGGTCATTGTTGTTTCTCCCTGTGTGTCTTCTTTTGTGTTGTGCCTGCATTCTCAAGTGTACAGGTGAGGACCCGTGAATCAATCCCGGTCACCAGGTAGGCTCCATGTCACTATGAGGATTCAGTAAGCAAATCCGTGCAAGACACTTAAACGGTGCTTTTTGTATGTAGTAAGTGCTCAGTGATTATCAGCTGCTAGCATTGGTGTTACTGTTATATTTATTATTATCACATGTTCATTATTTCCTTAAGTCATTCACCTGGTAAGTGAGTAGGATTTTGATCACCCTGTCTCCTGGTGAACCCTAGGGGGCCAGGGCAAGAAATGTATATTGTAACCCTGGCTACCAAGCAGAGAACTTCCACAAACAGAATAAAACTTACATTCTCAGGTGTCCTGGCCACAAAGTGGAACCCGCTGGCGACTGACCTTCCCCATGCTGGGGCATCACCTCAAATTTCTAAGTCACAGGCAGCTCAGGAGTGAGGCTTTCGCAATACCCAAGCCCACCTCTTCAATTCCCCAAGCTCACCCAGTGCTAATTAGCCCAAAGAGAGTCATCTGGGTAAGTTGAATATCAAGCTCATCAAGAAACTCTCTGATTGTAGGCTTTAAGAGGCAACCATAACAGCTCCTTGTCTCTTCAGGAACTTCATTGATTATATGAGGTAACTGATGAAATAACAAGGGGTGGGAGGTTGTTTGGGGTGCTCTTTTCTTTTTGCTCTATCTTTAAGTGATTGCAACTAAATGAAAGGAAAAGTACCTGCAAGATGTCACCCACACCACATCACTCCTTCCATGCAATCTGCTCAAGATTAAAATGCTGCCGCTGAAAACCCAGGAGCCTCACTCAAAGATCGCTGAGAGACCAGTGAGGAAGCCTGAGGAGCAAGCTGTTAATGTTGGGGAGGGGGCGTCCATGCAGATCATTCCAAATTGTAAATTGCCAAAGAATCAGAAGTTTACTGAGGAAAGTTGGAAACTTTCCCCATTGACTTAGCCTTACACACCATTTTCCTATTGACACGGAAAGAGCTGCGGCATTGATGACTTCCTAGTGATTTGACTGGGGGATTGGGGGATTAATACTCCGTGCAAACCAGTGATTGTAATGGCAATTTCTATTGACATAAAGAGGCGTTCAGTCCTGATTGGAATCCCACCAGATGAGCAGGTATCTACTTTCAATCATCTAAAAATCCATGTTCACTCATCACACTCCGCAAAGTCCCAGCTAATCACTTGAAGACAAGGTCCAAACTTTCCAAGGAGCCTTTCAAAGCCAAAGCCATGGCAACACACAAAGTTGTAGCTCCTTCTTTCACGGGTACTCCTTGGTCCGGATGTTCTTCTATCTTGACCCTGGAGAACAGCTAATTCTCCTTCAGGGCCCCATTACCTGGAGCCACAGCAAACTCAGATCTGTGCGAAAATAGGAACCAGAGGCCACCAGGACATTGTGTGGGCAGGCCGGGCGTGACCTCACTATCACTGCAGGTGTGCTTCCAGCAGGAGCCCATGCTTTCCGGATACACCTGTGAAAATGACAGCTAAGAAATAAGGGTTTGCATACATTCTAGAGGGGAAGCTAGACAATAAAGAAGTCAACAATTGATGATGACAATGAAGTGAAATAATAAAGTAGCATGATGGACCAGAGAAGTGCATGGAGAGCTTAGGCCGGGTCCTCGGCCACGCAAATGCTGCCAGCCAGCAATCCCACCATTATGTGATTCCCCCTCCACCGCTTCCATGACGTCACTTTGTGTTGAGGGACAGAGGAGATACTCTAATCCCGGTTTTTCAAAAATAAGTTAAATGAGAAAGCAAACCTTGACCAGCAGACCGGACCAAGAAGAAATTGATGAGCCTCCCTTGTTACAGGGTGCTGCTTTCGTCTTCAGCCTGAACACCTCTGAATTCACCCCGTCTCTTTTTCCTCCTAGTCTCCAGCTAAATTGTTTTATAATTACCATTTATTTCTCTATAATAAAGATTTTTCTTTCTTAATATACCAAAGATAACCTTTACCAATAAAAGGAATTTATTAGGCCCCAAATAGCTCTCTGTGATGGGTAATGATGCCATATAAAGTGAGTTAATAGACAGGGGTCTTCACCCTGGAGGCTTTTGAGTCAAGTACTGTCAAAGGCACCTGACTTGGAGCTAAGAGGTGCTATTTTTTTTTCTCCAACTGCACCTCTATTGCTTTGGACAAATTTGGCATCAAGCCCTGGCATCACCCCTCCCCAGCAGCGCTATGACACAGGGCACTACCCCTCAGGCCTTTCATTTCCTCATCTATCAGATCAGGTTGTTGTGAAAATCCAGGATGGTGCATGAAATGCTAGCATAAAGCAGAGGCTTCCTAAAAGCAAGCTAATATTTTTGTTGACAACTTGGACAAGTCTTTTTAGCCCTCTGCACCTTCTTCTCTTCTTAGGGAAATTGAGAAAGAAACAGAGAGCAAGAAACAGAGTAGTGGAAACAGATAATATTTTTAAGCTTAAAATTTACTAGAGTAGTTTGCATTCCCACCAGCAGTGTAGAAGAGTTCCTTTTTCTCCACATCCTTTCCAGCCCCCATGGAAAGCTATAGGGCTATTCCTCAAACTGCTAAAAATGGAGCTTCCATACAACCCAGCAATACAACTTTTGGGAATGTACCCAAAGGACACAAAAACACTAATCCAAAAGTCTACATGCACCCTTATGTTCATTGTGGCACTGTTCACAATAGCTAAGGTATGGAAGCAACCCAGATGTCCAAAAATAGATGGTTGGATCAAGAAGATGTGGTCCATATACACAATGGAATAGTATTCAGCATTCAAAGAAGATAAACACATGCAATTTGCAGCGACATGGATGGAACTAGAGGGGATCATACTCAGTGAAATAAGCCAGAAAGAAAGAGAAAAATATTGAATGGTTTCACTTATAAAAGGACTATAGGGAAACCAAATAGGAGAGAGACACTGAGCGTTCTACAAAATGGAGTAGAAAAGGACACAAGGGACCACGGAGATGGATCACAGGTGAATTGGTGGTGGGTTACCCAAGGGGAATACAAAATGTAAAAGATATAAATAACAACATTCATGAACCTACCTACGTGGCGGCCCATTCCATTTGGATAATTTGGGGGCCCAGTAAGTCATTAATTCATGAGCACCTTTAGGATGGCAGATTCTACGAGGGTTGCTAAGAGGACAAGGATGGGGTGAATTGCTATGCAGGTGAATGTCCTCCGGACATAGTCTCCAGAAGCTTCCTCTTGAACAAGAGAAATACAGCTACATAATGATATTATAAAGGAGAAAGTATCATCGATGACCAGAAGAAGGAGCTGCAGTGGTGGGGCTGGGGGAGAACTCCCAGACCTCACGCTCCATGGTCTGTGGTCTCATGGAAACTTCCAGGCACTGACTTGAGCCCCTACGGACGAGAAGGATTTGAAGAGGTAGCGATGAGGTGTCCTGGAGACGGGGCATACAAATGTCTGTAACTGGGAACGTTTGAAAGGTGAGTGAGAGATAGTGAAGCAGGAAGGAAGCGTAGACCACAGGCTGAAAGGGACTTTGGGGGTCAGATGATCGAGAGTCCCAGTGCCAGGTAAAGTGCTCAGTCCGGCCCCCAGGGAGTCAGAGAAATCCAGGACCACTGCAGCCAGCGTCCTCCAGTGCCTTTGCCTCTCAAGGGGAGAAGGACCAGATTTTATCTCGTCGGCTGGAGTTGAGCGTTTAATGAGTTGATATGGTGCATGCCTACAGCAAGCGCCAATTACTACGACATGCCCTGGGGAAGTTAACCTGGTAGGTCATAAGCTTGAGCTGCTGGTTAGCATCTACCCAACACAAACGTGGCAGAGAACAGTGCCAGCGCAGAGGAAAGTGGTGCGAGGAGAGGAGACACACTGCAAATGTCATTGATCACTGGATCACCTGGTTCCAACTGTACCTGAAGCTGAAACACCGTAGATTTTTCACTTAAGTCAATTTAAATGAATTTTCTGTTACTTGCTACCCAAAGTCTTAAGTAGTAAAGAAATACAGTCCTTTTTCTCACATTGGATCTTGAGTCTAGAGTACTCACAGGTGAGTTTATTCCCATGGACTGATACGAAAGTGAGGAATTTGGCTCCAATCAGAGACTTGGAAGCAGGGCTGCAGTGTGTCTTTTGGGGGGAGTGTGAGCCACCTTTGCCTTTGTGTTCGCCCTTCTCCATCAAAATCTTAAAAATGATATTTTATAACTGGGTTGGGGTAACAAATGGATATTATCCAGGCTGTATTCATTACTATCAATATATGTTGGTTAATATTATAGTTATGTTTTTCCTCTAATCATCAAAGAAATTAAAATTAAACATTCTTATGGGCCCCTAAAATGTTTGCTCGGTCCCCACACCATGTTGGCATTCTGAACAGGGATACCAGTCCCCAGGAGTTCCCATGGGACCCTTTTGAGGACTGAGTTAGAAGAAACCAGCAACCGTCACCCTCTGTTGCTGCCGAACCTATCTGCATGCTTGTCTCGTTTCTGAGAGCACATGTCTTAGTTGTATGTCCAAGATCATCTTCTTACCTGGATCTGACAGCCCACCCAAGGCCTGGGCTCGACACCCAATTCTCCAGCCACCTGCCAAGCCCCTTCCCTTTCAGAACCTCATCAGCTGTAAAACGAAGGCAATAGCTGAAGGGTCCCCAGCCTCTGCGTGAGAAAGCCATGCAGACCTCATTCCAACGCTCCCATTTTCACCTCCTCCAACTCCCTTAACCCAACGGAGGTGCCTGCTCTCTTCCACACACGCACACACACAAATACATTTGGTTCTTCTTCCCCTAAAAGAGAGCAAATGATCAGAGAGGAAACGAAAATTCCAGAAGAGAAGAAAAGCATCAGTGGCTGGGGCTGCAAAGAGCAGCAGTGAAAGTTGGAGCTGCCAATATTTCTATGTAACCTCCTCTGCTCCCTTCCACCTTGTTTATCGTGCAGATGGCAATTCCCCTGGGCAAGCGAGCGCTCTGCAATTTCCAAAGTGCCTTCTAAATAATCAGTAATCAAGAAATGCCAAGTAATCACGATCTCCAGCGAGCTTATTGAGGGTCACTCTGCAACTGGGCTCCAGAGCCTCTCTCTTAAAGAGGCCCGCTCCTCCGTTAAGCATCTAAATGGCTGTTCTGAGGTTACCATGGAAGTTCGCCCCTGCACATTACCGTTATTATTATTTTGTGTTACCCTAATACTTTCATTGAAAGATAATCATGTTATGAATATTAACTTTTATGGGTTGCATTTGTAACTGCTTATGTGTAAAGAAGCCGTACTTTCTGAAATCAAAATGACACTAATAATTTAGTCAATTTACTTTTTCCATCTCTGAGTTTACAGAAGTGTTATTTTGTTACTGCACACTCAGAATTCTGATAGAGTCACCCTGGTAATAAACCTTTTTAGTTCTTCATATTTTTTTTTTTTTTTTTAAATTTTTTTTTTAAAGATTGTTTTATTTGTACATACAAGCTGGGGTACAGGCCAGAAGTGTGAGGCGGCGAGAGGGTTCACCAGAGACAGAGAGGGGAGCAGAACAGGCAGATCAAAAGTCCACTGCTGAGAGGAGCAGCGGGCAAGGCAGGAGAGGTCTGCCGCACCATGTGGGAATCTCCCCAGCCAGGCGTCGAACTCGCGTCACCGCTGCGACAGCTCCACAGCGCAGCGCTTAACCGCTGTGCCACCGAGGAGGCCCTAGTTCTTCATATTTAAAGACACATTTGTCACATAGAACAGACTTAGTTTAAATTCATGCACTCATGCAGTATTTATGGGGTGCCTACTAAGTGCTGGCCCCCTGGGGGTCGGGGGGCAGACTCTGTCTTGGAACACAGAGGCAGGGTTTGGGGAAGGAGAGAGGCTGAGGAAGGACAACTTACAAATGCAGCGACCCCCTCCAAGAATGGGGACATATGGGGGGGCATTTTCCATGCTTCAAGGGGGGACAGCTGGGCAATTTTAGGGTTTGGGTAGAATGCTCTGAGTTTTAAATCTTGAGGACAGTGGAATTCGGAAATAAAAAAATGAATGAAAAAATATTGATCTGCCTGGTGTTTATCAAAAAGAGAGACGTCACATCCGCTAGGATGGCCACATCAGTACCACTGCTCCTACTACTACTAATCGTCGTTGTCGTCGTTGTCATCTTGGTGAGGGTGCGCAGAAATGGGAACTCCTGGGCATCGCTGGTGGGGATATAAAAAGAGAACCACTGGGAATCTCAGGATGTTCTCTAAAAATATAGCATGTGACCCAGCAATCCCCCCCCAAAGTATATAACCAAAAACTAAAATGAAATTTGGGCCTCAGACATTCGTACACCTGTGTCCATAACAGCATTAGTCATGATCGCCAAATTGTCCACTGATGGATGACCGAAGGAACACATTGGGACCATATGCACACTGGAATATTATTCAGCCTTTAAAAGGGAGGGAGTTCTGACACCTGCTACTACACGCATCAACCTTGAGAACATTCAGCTCCATGACATAATAAGCCAGTCTCAAAAATAAGAAACATATGATTCCTCCTACATGAGATTCCCTGTTCATGTTAATTCATAGAGACAGAAAGGAGAATGGTGGTTTTTGGGGTTGGGGAGGGGAGTGGGGAGTTGATGTTCAAGGGGTATGGGCTGTGCGGTTGCAGGAGAGTTCTGGAGATGGATAGGTGGATAGTGGTAAAGGCTGCACGATCATGTGACTATTGTTAATACCGCTCCACTGTCCCCTTCAAAGTGGTGAATTTTATGATCTCCGTTCCTTACCCCACTAAACAAAAGAAATAGTGTATCACACCCCAGCCCCGCCCCTCCCCCTCCTCCTCCAATTCCACATTCCTGAGGCTGGGGATCCAAGGACAGTCTGACTCCCACTCATTTGCTGAAATGCCATCTTCCCGGGAGCCGCAGCCGCTTGTATGTCAGCTTTATTTGTAAATACAATTAAAAAAACAACCACAAAACACCATCATCCAAGGGGTAAATGTTCCCAAGCTCTGAAACCAAGAGCTGTCATTCCCATTAGCAGTAATGAGAGTCCCATGGCTAAACCTCCGTGTATCGTGCTCAAAATTTACCCCCTAGAGCTCGCAGATGGAAAAAAAAAAAGATTATCTTACGTAAAGGCAGAAAACAGAAAATAAAGGCAGAAATGGCATTCTGACCATAGAGGTGCGATGGGGCAATTATCCAGCAATCTGGTGAGGGTGTTTCAGAAAGAACCCAGAGGGGCGGAGGAAAGACAGCTTCGTCCCGGTCCCAGGGTGAAGTCCTCAGAGCAGGCAGGCTGACCTGAAGTCCAAGGTCAGAGTCTGAGTTGTAGCTCTGACCTGAAGACTTATTGTTTAACATGAATGTACTCTTGAGATAGATGAAAATGGCAAACCTAGACTTGCGCCACCATGCAGAAGTGTGACGTTTTTGTTTAAAGTGAATTTCCACTGGGGTTTTATAGAGTCCTGGTGCATTCTCATAATTAAAGACTTTAAGTTTTTAATTCCCTCTTCACTTTGAATCTCCCCTAGAGCCTTTGTCATGTTCTGTGTTGTTAGGAAATGTAATCAAATTAACAGAAGTAGAAAGGGTTTTATTGGAGTCAGCTTCTCTCTCTCTGTCTCATGCTTGTGCACACGCGCACACACACACACGCACACACACACACTTTTATCTCTCAGCTACTATCTCTATTCTTCTATTTGACCATTCATCTATCCTTCCATCCATTCATCTGTCTGTCCATCTATCCATCCATCCTCCATCTACCATCCATCCATCTTCCATCTATTCATCCATTCATTCACCCACCCACCCACCTCTCTTCTACAAGGCATTTCATGAGTTTTCATTCCTATTTTCTCTACATGCTTCTTTCTCAAATTTTAAACTACAGAAGGCATACCAGTTTTCTTTACATCCTTATCAACTTATAGGTGGACAAACAAGGCTTTCATTAGATAGATAGATAGATAGATAGATAGATAGATAGATAGATAGATAGATAGATTTGTATAGAAAAGAAGCCCAAGATCAGAGAGAGATTATCATAGAACCAGGTGTATCTCTGTGACTTACTCAAATTCTCCAGAAAGAGAATATGTAGATTGCCCCTGGCCAGTGAATTGGGTGTTTTCTAGCCAAGGTTTCAAATTTTCTTGAAAAACTTGTCACCAAGGTTGAAGAAAGGACAGAACTATACAGCCATGCATAGCCAATTATGTACAGCCAATTATACATCCACACATGAGAAACTGAGAGCTGAAACAACTCTCTGAGAAGCGAGTGTGAGCAGAGCAGCAAACCACCCAAGCCATTCACCAGCAGGCTGACCTCGTGTGTTCACAGCAGTTCACAAAGAGCTATCTCCAGCTGAAAGGCTGTCAAGGGCTCTCCAAGGTTAAAACCATCCCCTCATAACATTAAGACTCTCTTTGCCTCTCTGTGCTCTCTTGACATGTGTGCTGATGGTACACAACTCTGCAGATGAAGCTGCAGGGTCCTAAGCAGTAGTCAAAGCAATGTCACCAAGGATCCAATAGTCATTCCTTCTTCACCAATGCATGCCTACAGCTAACAATCCACAATGCTGATTTCCCTGAAGGATGCCCTTGATGGTGCAGTAAAATTTATTAATGTTATTATATCTTGACACTTACAGGCATCTCTTTTGATATTCTATGTAAAAAAGGGAGGAAGGAAGTATAGAGAGCTTCTGTTACACCCCAAACATGATACGTGTCTTTGGGGAAACACGTGAGTGGCTGCTTGTATTGCCTGCTGGGTGAGCTACTGTTTTGTGCAGCAACATTTTTACTTAAAAGGAAAGTTGTGGTTATTCAAACTTCAGTATTTAGACAACAGGCTTCTCAAAAATAAGACAATTAGGTTGTCATTTGTAAGGAAAGAACTGATAATACCAGAATTCAAATGAAAATGTTTGAATTCTGGAAATTTCCTACCTGCCACCATGAGCTTTTGACAGCTCCTCAAAACTTGCAGCAGTGTCTCATGAGACCTCTGGTGATATTATTTATGTGGTTTTAAAACATTTTATAATTAAGTGTATCAGCACTTGTAAATTTGCATGACTCAATGAACTTCTATTTTCCAAAATATAAAATGTTACAAAACACACACATACACCAGCTACTCCATGAAAAACTCAAGTCAGATCGTGGATGTTAATATAGCAAAGTGTAGAAAGTTCACCAATAAGCTTCCAGATTTCATTTTCAAGTAACCTTTAAGACACCATGACTTGCCAAGTTTTGGTGTGCTATAAAAGAAGAACAGCCGAAATTACCTGAGAAAGCTTTGGAACGACTTATCCCTTTTCCAACTACATAGATGTGAAAGGTCAGGTTTTTCCATATGATCAAACAAACCAGAGAGTTGCAGCTGACTGAAGGAAAAACGTCCCTATTCTGCAGTCTATTTTCTTGACACTCTATTGGTTTTGAGATCTGTTGATTTCAGACATGTGACGATGGTGGTGTGTCCAAGTTCACCATGCCATCACATCCGTTGCAACCAACGTGGCAGTGTACCTTTTCAACCTAAGAAGAAGCACCTAGGACTTTTGTTTTCATCTATTCTTTAACCAGCGACAGTGCTGGAACACTTTTTGTGCCTGTCTCATTGGATACAGTACTTTTGTTTTACTTCGAAAACTAGGATAGCTGGTTTCTAGGAGTGAGAGAGCCTCACCCACATTAGCGCTAGTAAATGCTAACTCACACTGAGCACTTCAGACTTTCCTGTTCAACATCTATAATTCAAGTTATTCTTATAGCACTAGATCCTGGTATTGTCCCCATGCCACAGGTGGGAACAGTAAGCAGCAAAGAGCTTCCGTAGTTTGGCCACCTTGGAAGGCTAAAGAGAGGTGGGACCAGGAGCAGCCCTTCTGAGACAGACTGAGGACTCCAATCTCCCTGCCACACCTTGGTGACCCTTACACAACTCTCTGCACTGCCTCCGAAGGCATGACTAATTCACACTCACCACCAGTTCACACTCACCTGTTCACACTCACCTGCTCACACTCACTTGCTCACTGTCTCGCCATCAATTCATATTCTCATCTGCTCACACTCACCTGCTCACATTCTCACCAGCTCACTCTCACCTGCTCACACTCACCTGCTCACACCCACCTGCTCACACCACCCTGCTCACACTCTCACCAGCCATAGGCAGTAGCTCTCACAGCACTTGATATAATCAGCACTGTTACTCTGTTGCAATGTACTGAGGCTAAAATGATGCCCCCTGCTGTCGCGTGCGCGCGCGCGCGCGCGGTTCCCCATCCAGCAGGAAAAAGACGCGACTCAGAGGTGATCTTCAAAATGGCTCCTCTCCCACTTTATTGCTCTCCTTATATACAATTTCCCAACCAATCATCTACTAGAGGAAATGGGCTGCTCCAATCAGGGTAAAGGTCAAACTGGGCCCGACCAATGGTCTTAGTGATCACGCGCGCACGAGCTCCAAAGCCACTGTACATGTGAACATCACGGGCTATGGCTATCCTGTTTACCCACTCTCAAAGCTCCGCCCCCTCATTCCTCGGGCGCCATCTTGTAATGGCGGACCTAGCTCCTCTTTCCTCCGGTGCCATCTTGTAATCGGGCGCCATCTTGTAATCGGGCACCATCTTGTCCTACCGCGCCCCACACCCTGTTGCATTCATTTACACCTTTCCAGTTACCATTGAGCATCTTTTCAGATGTTTATTGATTGCTCCAAGTTCCTCTTCTGGGAATTACCTGCCTAAATTTTGCCAATTTCTATTGTTTGTTGTTTTTCTTAGGAATGTGTAGTTTTGGCTTTTAAATGAACTCTTTGCACAGTCCTCTTGCAGTTCTATATGTTGTGGGTGTCTTTCTCAGAGTATCATTTTGCACTTAAACCCTTTAGCCTTTAAAATAAGGACGTGTGTCGTGTTCATATTGTTTTAACCTTTGAAATGGAGAAATCTCAAATTTGACTTTGAAGAAAATGACTGGAAAGAAAGCAAAGGGCCCTCTCCCAAATTTTTGACTCGGGTATCTGGCTGCTTACTCAACATCTGCATTGGGTTGTCCCACACAGTGTGCCTGGTTTACCCCCTCAGCCCCAGCAGCCATCAGGCCCACCACATTTCCAGCCACCCCCTCTGCAGGCAGCTTCTCCCTACTGCCAGCAGCTCCTCCGCTGGCCTGCTATGATCTGCTGCCGGGTCTCTTTTCTACTGAAGTCCCCATGTCTCCCACCTCACTGCCTCTCCTGTCTGTGCATGGCAGCCCTTGCCGAGCACGGGGTCCCCAGTCAGCTGCCTGTTCCCATCCATAAGCCCTGCACTCACTTTGCAAAGGGGAATCTAGGATGGAACACTCCTGTTCCAAAGCTGGCAATGAAGGGACAGGAAAATTCCCCTGGAGACCATCGCGGCAGGCCAGATGGACTGACGCCGGCCCCGGTCAGGGGCGGGCGGAGCTTTAAGGAGAAACAGGCTTCCCCTCAAATTTTCTAGTTCCTGAGGCAGTAGGGACAGGTGACCACACATTCCTGCTAGGCCTCCCTACAGGAGCTGGGGCGTCATGGTCTCCCCCTGTGGACCCAGGGATGTGCGTCTAAGGAACTGAGCGTAGAAAACCTAAAAATAGCAACTTTATAGGGAAGAAGCTAAGAAACACCACCCTACCCAGAAGGTCAAGGTCAACGTCACAGTCGCGCATGTGCCCCAATACCATGGCCCCACAAGGGCTCCTGCGGTGCTTCCCCCAAGCCCACACCCAGGGGCTCTCCAGGAGGAAGGGTGGCACAGACCCAAGTGTAGGCACGTTCTGAAACACACCCCCTGATTTTCAAAAGTGTCAGGAGAAGACCAGGAGCCGGTCACGAAGAGGAAACCGAAGAGACACAGAACAGACGACACAGACCCTACACAGAAGCAGCGAGCGGAGCTGGAGCAAGCCAAATGGCGCTGCAGTTTGGCCGGCAGAGGCGCCTGCCCTGCGTCCCGCCCACAGTCAGCGAGGTCGCTGCCTGCTGTGTCTGTCTTCCCAGCTGAAGGTCAGTTCCACGAGGCAATGGTCTTACACTTGATCCCCTTGTAGCCACAGCACCTGGGGCTCAGCACGCTCCCTTGAGTGGCTAAGTATGCCTGCGTCATTCCTGACACTTCCCTTGGCTGATCTGTTGTCATCACCTGTGCCTAGGAGTGCACCAAGAGGTGGAGGACTTTCCTGGAGAGGAAACGGGCAAAGGACACTGAGAGCTCCCCAGCACTGGAGCTCAGAGGAAGGCAGGGTCCCTGGACATTAGCACGGGGGTAGCAGTGAACTCAGCGCTCCATCAAGGGGTGCTCCAGGAGAGAAGAAGAGGGGAGAGTGAGTTTCCATCCACAGCGCCACATAAACTGAGTTTCAAGTTATAAAAGATTTAGGTAAGCTCCTCTCTAAGCACCTTCACGATTCCCAGAGGGCTCCTCTTATGTGGTAAGTATTATAATGAAAAAAGACCCAGACATGACAAGAGACACATGGGCAAAGACAGCTATTAAAGCAAGAATGATTGATTTCATAACATTCCAAGGTAGCGCTCCCCAACTCCAGACACAGCCACCTCTCAATGGCGGCCTCCCTAATTTGCATAGGTAATTGACAGCTTGTTAACAGCTCATTAAGAACACTGAAAACCATGTGACAACTACAAACCTGTGTGTAAATGGGGACAGAATCTGCGAATTGCACAATATTGAGAACTCAATCAGATCTCAGATTACAGGTCAGAAAACAAGTGGATGGCTCTTATGGTAAAAAAAACAGGGACATCAACCAACTTTTTTTTTAGAACTTGATTCAACCATCCTGTGGTCTCTAGGGTAATAAACAAGAACCTGAGCCCTGATGGCTTTTGGGGCTCGGCTCTTAACAGATGCGATGATGTGATACCAGTTTAATACAAACACGTAAAGGCAGATTGTTCCAGTTTCTAAAAACACCCATTAAACTGCTTATGCAGTTTTAAAATTTGTTCTTAAAATTCACCTTTTTCATAAACACAAGTCATTTAGACACCGCAATCTAATATTCTGCAAGAGAGAAAAATGTAAAGTGTAATTTGATTTTCGCCTATAAAAAGGAGATAAGTTTCCTGATTTATACACAGTTACTATTGGTAAATTTGGATGCTGCATTTTTTAAAGAACATTTGAATATAAATAGTGCAAATAATTGTTACATCAGCAAATCTCTTCTGAGTATCACATGCCCCTGCAGAAAGCTGCTTTTGTGAACTGTTTCCCTTGCATGGAATAAGGAGCTTGAAGCTGCTGCCTGTCAAACCTCTGAGAGTCATAGCCCGGTGCTTACCTGCGACCAAGGTGACTTTCTGGTGTGGTGGCTGGTGTGTGGCCCCTCACTCCAGCAGAGCCTGCTAATTCTTATTTTTCCTCTTTTTTTTTTTTTAAATTATTTATGCATAGAAGAGCTGGGTGTAGGCCAGAGGTATGGCAGAGGTGTGGGGTGGTGAGAGGATTCACCAGAGACAGAGCGGGGAGCAGAACAGGCAGATCTACTAAAATTCACTGCTGAGGGGAGTAGCGGGGAGACAGGAGAGGTCTGCTGCGCCCTGTGGGAAGCTCCCTGGCTGGGGATCGAACTCGTGCTGCAGTGTCTGCTGATAGCTTCATAGTGCTGAGACTGAACCCCTTGCGCCACCAGAGAGGCCCTATTTTTTCTCTTTTTTGCATGAATCTACTAAGGCAAATACATATGTCAATCTTTTTAAAAAAAAATTTAAAAAGGAGGGCCTCCGTGGTGGCACAGTGGTTAAGCGCTGTGCTGTGGAGCTGTCGGGGGCGACACAAGTTTGATGCCCAGCCCGGGAGATTCCCACATGGTGCAGCAGACCCCTCCTGTCTCCCCGCTGCTCCCCTCAGCAGTGTATTTCCGTTGATCTGCCTGTTCTGCTCCCCACTCTGTCTCTGGTGAACCCTCTTGCCACCCCACACCTCTGGCCTGTACCCCAGCTTGTATGCATAAATAAATAAATCTTTTAAAAAAAAAGGAAAAATAAGAATTAGCAGGCTCTGCTGGTGTGAGGGTGTGGGCTGAGGAGTCCAGGAAATCTGCCCCAGGCTTGGATTCTGAAATCATCCACAACACGGTCCATGATACTTCCTAGCTCTGGCCAAGATGGCCGAACGCACCCTGTACTCACCCTGTGCTGCTCACTTAAGTGGACTTCCTCACCTGCTTTGTTCCCCCATCCTCTATCCTGTTTGCCTGGCCGGTGCCTCCCCATCCAAGCAGGTCCAACCCAGAGCACTTTGTCAAGACTTTGGGAACACAATCGGGATTTAGAGAGAGCCAAGAGCTGCCACCTGGGCCTGGCTGCCCCATCCACTAGAGGGCGCTCTGTCCAGGATTAAACACATGCCCTCAGAAGGGCTCAACTTCAGGACCCCATCTTGAACTGTTTTGTTGTTTCATTTTTTAACATCTTCATAATGTTATTGACATTAGATTAAATGACTGTATTTTTTAATTTTAGGATACTCTTTTTAGTACAAAAGTTTACTTTGTCTTATTTAGTTCATCTGTTTGTTTGGCTTCTCCATGTGTCACCCGAGGATAATGTCATCCAGTGCTGGTCTTTCTCTGTCTGGCTTATTGCACTAAGCATCAGCCCCTCCTTTTCCAAGAATGTTGTAGAAAATGGCCGGATTTCATCTGTTTTTACAGCTGAAGGGTATTCCATTGTCTCTATAAACACATCTTCAGCTGATGGGCTTTTAGGTCCTTCCCAGCACTTGGCTTCTAGAGTAAACATTGCTGCAATCAAACAAAGGGGGGCAGAGAGCTCTTTGACTTACTGTGTTTGTATTTGGGGGCTAAACAGCCAGAAGTGGGATAACCGGATCGTGGAATTTCCACTTGTAATCTTTGGAGGTTTCTCTGTATTATTTTCCATGAGGACGAGACCAATTTACAATCCCCCCACAATGTCTCAGGGGTCCCTCCCCCCCACATCCTCCCCAACACTTGTTGCATCTTATTTTGGAAAATGGCAATTGAGCTTTAACTTCTGACTGAGGCATATTACCGGTCAGATACATTGAACCTCAATAAACCAGCTCCCCAGGCAAGCGATCAGAGAAGAGAACAAAGAGACATGTGTAGGTAAAATCATCAAAGGATTGGTATAAAGGCCTGTGCAATCTCGGCGTAGCAGAAAGGACAAAGTTATAATCCAAAGACATGAGTTCAAGACCCACATCTTCTGGAACAGAAAGAAGCTCTCTAATGTGTAACCTGAAGCCCAGTGGCTCATCATCCCCAGGAGCTAGTCCTCCCCTCTGATCCACAAAAAGATAATTCCTCAAGGTGGGGCCCCAGGAATCATAGTTTAATGATCTTTCCAGGTGATTCTTAAATGTCCTAACACTCAGGAATCACTGTTTGCACCTTGATATCCCTGCAGAACTTAAAAAAAAAATACTAATGTCTGGATTAGGGTTGTTGCATTTAGCAAATAAAACTATAAGACACTAAGTTGAATTTCATTTTCAGATAAATGAGAAATAATTTTTAGAGATAACTATTTTAGAATGACCAGATGGGTGCCTTCTCTCCAACACCCCTCATCTGGCTCTTCTCTCAGGGGCTCCCCTGTTTTTGGTCTGAGCACAGCCCGAGTGAAGAAGCAGAAAGAGAGAAATAGCCTTTCCTTTCCTGGAATCACCAAATTGAATCCTTATTTCAGGTTCCTAGGTATTCCCTTTCTTTTGAACTCATGCATTTTTAAATATCGTTATATATTTCCAGTATTTCCAAGCATTTATACCAGGAAGGCAATGCTCATTGGCTAAGTCAGTCATGTTGTTAAAACCTGTCATTTGAATGTAATTCTTGCAACCAAAGAGCCAGAGACTATGAATTCTTTCAACCCACTCAGGGGCAGTTGGCAGCAAAACAAAGAATATGAATAAGGAATCTAGGTTCAGATCAATAAAACGTAAAGAGCTGTGGCCATAATTTTGCAGAGACATACAAAAGCAACTCAGACAAAGTAAAGTATTGAGGAGACAACTCCAACAGGGTCCTGGCATTTTGTAATGATAATGAATTATTTATGGTAATTGATCAATATGAATTTTAGCTTAACAAACTACCCCAAAACTTATGGCTTAAAACATCAGTCATACCTTGTGATTTTGTGATCAGGAATTTTGACAGGGCTCAGCAGGATGAATCTTCTGCTCCAGTGGTGCTGACAGAGACCACTTGATGGCAATGATGATGGGGAGGGGGCTGGTCTAAAGGATCTAAGATGGTGCCACCCATGCATCTGACACACTTCATGGTAGTTGACCTGTTGACCAGAATGCCAACATGTGACCTTACTAGCATGGTGGCCACTGAAGAGTCAGACCTCTGACAAGGCTTAGGTCTTCAAGAAAGAGTGTTCTAAGAGACAAAAAGCAGCTGCTGCCAGGCCTGCGGACTGGAGCATCACACTGTGCTCTTCTCATCAGAGTAGTCACAGAACCCCTGTCACAGAACCCAAGGAGAGGGGACCCACTGGCAAGTGTATCTAAATCCCCTCCAGGAAGGGGAAGTTGCCATTTCTCACTGCCACAGTGAAGCCAGTGTGGCCCTACACCAGGCAGGAGCACAGAGAGATGGAAGCTTTTCTAAGCTCCCTCTGACTTGCTGACTTAGATTATTCTCCTGGCTCTTGTTCTCCTCCTGTAAAAAATGGAAATGTTCTCATGAAATACAGTTAAAATCCTTTAAGCTGCAAGCAATGGGAAAACTAACTCGATACTTACTTTGCACAGAATGTTTTTTTTATCTCAAATAAGACTTGAAGTAGGACAGTCCAGGCTGGTACAGCAGCTTACCCGCGGTGTGCCTGGCCAGAGGCCTGCTCTCTCCCCACAGGTCCTTCCTCGGGGTGTTGGCTCATCAGGTAATGGCTTCAGGTGGGTGCGGATCTTCCAGAACATGGTTACGTTCAGGGTAGAAGGAAGACAGTTGTCCTCTACAAGTTGAGCTTCTCTTAGAGGAAAGCAAAGACTTCCTCAGAAAACAGACTTCCCGCAGCCCGGGATAAGTTCCTGCTTCATGGCCCTCCATGAGGAAGGGAAAATGAGTCTCCAGCTGTGCATTTTGATGCTATAGCAAAATAGGTTACAGTTGGCAAGAAGAATTTAATGGCATCTGCTTTTAGTTTCACATGTTGTGAACCAAAAGCATCCGTAGGGTCCAGTGTGCTGCCTGGCCTGTGGCTTGCACTCAAGAAATACACCGTTATTATTTATCCTATGTAGACATTTGAGGAGGAAAGCATTTAAAGTGTAAGTTGAGTAATTATAATAAATGGAGGATATTCTGCTCTTAGTCAGAAGAAAGTTGAGGCTAAATAAAAAAGTTAACCAAGCTTACACTAATAAATGCATTAATGAAGAGATCCAGCAAACCAACCAAGGAAAGAGGAGAACTAGCTGGCTGAACCAGAACAGAGCTCTTCCCTCAGAGAACAGCACATCGTGAGACCATATTAGAAGTTGATGTCAGGGGCCTCCCTGGTGGTGCAACGGGTTGAGTTGCAGCACTATGAAGCTATCCAGAGCCACTGCAGCACAAGTTCGATACCCAGTCGGAGAGCTTCCCACATGGTGCGGTGCAGCAGACCCCTCCTGTCTCCCCGCTGCTCCCCTCAGCAGTGTATTTCAGTTGACCTGCCTGTTCTGCTCCCTGCTCTATCTCTAGTGAATCCTCTCACCCCTCCCCCATGCCTCTGGTCTACACTCCAACTCTTGTATGCATAAATAAATAAATCTTTTAAAAAAAAAAGTTGATGTCAAAATCCCATTGCATATAATTCAAGATTGGAGATACATAATGACACTTAAATTAAGAATACAATCAAATCTGAGTAGAACCCATACTGTGGGTCCTATTACCAGCGTCTGTTTGTTTGGTGAGGCGCACACAGCACAGATTTATGAGGCACACCCCTCAGAAAGCACAGGGGCTCTTGGCCCACTTGAACCCGTCTTCCAGCTGGGTGAGCGGGAGGAGGCTTTGTGTAGGCTCCAAGAGACCCTGCCTTGGGAATCATCCCACAGTGACACCTGGGAGAGTTTTCACCAACTCCAGGATGGAGAGATTTGTCTGCAAGTAAGTGCAAAAAAAGGAAAAATAAGAGCAGAGACCCCAGCACTGCTGGGAAACCGGCAGACCTCAGCTGCAGAGGGAGACTGGGTGGCAGGAGAGCGGAGAGCTGAGGACAGCTCCCAGCACACGCTGGCTGCGGCGGCGGAGACTCAGTTCCTCTGACGGCCCAGCTCTCAAATGCCTTTCTTTATTTTTTTTTCTTTTTCTTGAGAATTTTTTTTAAATATATATTTTTATTGTTATTTATGTCTTTTACATTTTGCATTCCCCTTGGGTAGCCCACCACCAATTCACCCGTGATCCATCTCCATGTTCCCTTGTGTTCTTTTCTATTCCATTTTGTGCCCTTTTCCTTCCCTCCCTACTCCCCCCGCCCCCAGAATTTAAAAAAGGTGGACTTCTTATGGTCCAGCCTATATTTTATAGCTAAACGATTCATCTGTTGCCAACGTTCCTCTCCTGGGTGAGAGGTAATCATTGCAGACTTTAAGATCCAAAGTTTATTTCTGACACACGCTCCAGGAATGGGTCCTTGCTCAGAACCCAGGGAACGGAGACTCCTCTCCCTCCACTGTCAGACGTGATCTGGGAAAGAATCTGACATTTGCACATCGGGCTTGTTAGTTTGGACAGTCTTGCTGTCCTGGTGGCCTATTCTTTTTAGTTGGAAATGCACACGAAACGGAGCCCGGATTATTACCGTGGGGCTGAATAGTTTCTGAACTCCTTGGCCCCGGACCTTCCCCACCCACAGACCTCACAGGGCCGCAGTGAGGCTGTTTCGGGGCTGTGCTGTCCCTCACCCCCAACCCCCGCTTGGCTCGGGAAGCCCAAAGCCCCGCTCAGGGCTGTAGCATGACCTGATCTGGGCAAGAACCTAAGGCCCGTTTCTAGGAAAGGCCGAAAGTTCTCGAAACTGCCGGGCCAGCGCCTCTCTCATCGCTGGGGCCCCCCTCCTGGAAGGCAGAAGCATCAGGAGCACAGTCTCCCAGTCACAACCCCACAGAAAAGCCAGCTCTCACCGCAGGCGAGCGCTCACCCTCGCACGCCCACGCCCCGACGGCCGCCCGCGCAAGGCCTCCCTGCCCGAATACCGTGCAAGCCCTTTCCTTCTCTCTCTCTCTTGCCAGCTGGCTCCCTGGCTCTCCTCCTTAACGACTCCCGGGTTTATTAATATTATTATTCTCTTAAGTGGCACATGTAGTACCACTTCCTGTTCCGCCGGCCCCGCGACAGCGACGGAAGCCCGCTCTGGCGCTGTGACATCTGTCTTGGTGGCAGCCTCCTCAGGCAGTTCTCTTGGCAGCCTCCGCTGCCACCAGGCCTGTCGGGCGGCCAGGCGGCTGACGGGCTGTCACGAGCCTCAGCTCACGGGCTGCCACTTTCTCTTGCTTTACCTTTTGATTCGAGAGCATTTGCATGCTTTCGTCGCAGAGGACAGCGTCCGGCCATCCCGCGGCTGGCTCCATGCAGGCTGCCGGGTTGAGGGAGTGGCGTTGTGGTTTTGCTTTGAGGCCTCTGCTGGGAGAGCCCGAGATAGGGGGACCCTGTGACTGACCTGCTCCCCAAGAAACTGTGTGTCCCCTCCTAGGCCCGAGGCCGCTTCCTCAGTGACAAGAGTCCCTCTGTGTCGATTACTTCATTCATCACCCCACCAGACAATGCGGCCGCCTGGCAATCTGGGGTCCAGGGGCGCTTTCCAAGGTTGGGGGTCCAAGATCTTCCAGCGCCTCCCCTGGCCTTTGTGCACATCCCGGAAACTGTTCTGAGCCCAGCCCCTCCTCCCGCGGTGGGCGGGCGGGATTCATGACAGGGTTAAATTGCTAATCGAGGTTTCGTGAGGTCTGCCAGAGCCGAGTCTCCAACACTTACATCTGTTCAACAATTATTACAGCATTTTTGTCATAAAAAATTCAACACCCTGAGTGTCGTGCTAGCAAAACCTGAAAATTTATGCAGTGAATAGAATAGCTAATTTCTCTGAGGAAATGCAGGGGGAAAATTACAGATTTTACTTAAATTCCAAACACCAGAGCATGCACATCTGACGCCCTCCTTGGGTCTGGTGGCCTGGCCGGACCCCAGGGTGACGGTCCAGCTGCGCCGCAGCAAGGACAGCCTCAGCGCACTGCGCAGAACCGTGTCTCAAGGCAAAGCGAGGGGCCCCAGTCCTGGGGGGTCTTGAAAAGACCTCTCCCCCAATTAACCTCACGCCCGGGAGGGGCCTGGCCAGGGTTCTGGAGCGGGGCTGGCGTGTCCTGTGTTTGCACCGCTTCCTTCTTCCGACTTCCCTGGGCCTTCAGGCCGCTCCTTGGAGAGACCAGGCCGGAGAAGGACTCGCTGGAGAGGCTGATGTCCCCGAACTCAGCCTGACGCCGCTGGAGGCTCGCGGAGGAGCGCTGGTGGAGGCTCGTGTTTCCTCCCTCCTCCATGAAGGTCTGGAATATGGATTTTATGCTAAAACTAAAGCTGTCTAGTTAGGATGCCAGCGGAGTGGAACAATATGCTACAGGCGATCGAGACTATTCTCCAGGGCGAGCTGCCTCCCCGACTGGGTGTTTGCAGCCGTGATCATCGCTGCGCGCAGGAACAGGGATTGTCGCGGTGTCACCACAGCGGCACCGTCAACACCAGCCAGGTCTTCAGAAATTCCACTGCAGGGTGGATTCAAGCTGCTCACTTTACCACACTGCTGCGGGTCCTGACTGAGGGGCCCCGCGTTGCCGCGGTGGAGGGGACACTGACCTCACCCAGTCTCGTGGATGCTCAGGTGCTGGTGAGGTGGGAATTCTTTCTGTAGGGGTACCCATCTCTGTACCCTGCTCTGGGGCTGGAACACCGCCAGCAGGAGCACACAGCTTCCTGAGAAGCCATGTGCGTCTTAATGAAAAGCAGGTGCAGTTTTCAAAGAAAATAAACAACACCCCTGAAGATAAACACCACCATTCCCCTTTTGGGTGGATCCCCACCCCCTTCATCCACTGCTTCCTAGCCTCGAAGGTGCCCTGTGCCTTCCAGACTCCAGAGAGGCTGCAGTAGCCTCCCTGGTTAGTTCTGGGGGGAGGTGCAGACCCAGCTGATCCCCGGGTGGCTGTTTGTGGAGCCTGCCTCGGGCACAGAGCCCCCTCTCGGAGGAGGGCCAACCCCCTGGCTCCCAGCCGGAGCCTCCCCCTGGCCTTGTCCCCAGGCACTGTGTCAGCCCAGGCACTGCCTCTGGGTCTGTCACATGCTGAGGCCTCCCAGTGGGGCCTCCCGCCTGACATCCGTGTGTGTGTGTCTGTGTGTGTGTGTGTGTGTCCCCAGGCTGGACACGTGGGCTGAGCCCGAGCCTTTGGCAGGAGCTGGTGAGTTCAAAGGTCACCGGTCAGAAACGGTGTGCTGTCTGCCCCCCCTTTTCAAACAACCTTTGAAATGAGCACTCTGGACTTCAAAAAACTCAGCAGTTTCCACCAAACTGTCCCACATGCAGCCCCGAAGACTAGGCTCAGAGCTCAGGCTGGTCCCTCGGAGCCCCTCTGTCCCCTTGGCGCCACACCAGCTCTGAGGTCACGTTCCAGGTGAAAAGCAGGGTCAGCACGTGATGCACCTGAAGATGGCCGCAGGGCAGAGCTAGGGGCGGGGGAGACAACTCCTGCACACACGACTAAGGTGACATCGATCGCAGCAAACACGAATCCTCAGGACTTGGCAGTGTCATGGTCTCAGAGGCACGATTCCCTCAGGAGTTTCTGCTGGCCTCTCCCGAAACCAGAGCTGTGCTTTAGCAAGTGTGTGTCTCTGGGAAGAGTCATTTCAGGGTCCACCAAGGTGGAAATGGGGTTATGCAGCTGTGGGGACCCCACTTCGGTCTGCATTGGTCCACTCGTGTTGACTCAGCATTCAGGCGGCTGGAATATCCACACTGGGAGCCCCCATCCTTCGCCGCCACCAGGCAAGGTCTGAAAGCCAGAGAGGACAGTCAAACGACCTTCTGTACCCTGACTGCCTCCATCAAGGTTCTCTGGATCTCAGCACTGGCACAAAGGCTAGTTTGTGTTTGTCCAAACTTTGTATTAGTTATCGGTGACTACATAACAAATGATTTCAACCCATGGTGGCTGGAAACAGCCATGTTTATTATCTCCCCGTTCCTGAGGTCAGGAAGCTGGGTGTCGCCTGGTTTCTCTGTGTCCTGGTCTCCCCAAGGACCAGCCCTGGTGCTAGTAGCTTTGCTGTGATTTGTGGTTCGAAGGGAGGAAGAATCCATTTGCAAACTCACTGGTGTGGTTGTGGCCAGGCCAAGCTCTTGAGGGCTGTGGAGAGAAGAATCTGGCCTTCTCTCACTGTCTGTTGGGTAGAGGTTATCCCTCCCCGCCATGGTGATCCCTAAGGAAGCTCTGAATGTGGCAGCCAGGTACAAACCATTTAGCAGGAGAGAAGTCGCAAGAGAGGGACCGTGAGTGTCACCCCAGCTCAGAGGTGCCATCCCGTCACACTGCCCTAATTGCTAGCAGCGGCTCCCCAAGGCAGCCCATATTCAAGGGGAGCTTGCACAAGGAAGTGAGTGCCAGGAGGGGAGACCACCGAGATTCACCTTAAAAGCTATAAACTCACCCTTTACCCCCATGGTCTGTGAATGGATCATTGTCCAAATGTCTGCACCTCTCCACCTGTGGAGGGGCCGTGTTTGGGTCCCTGGATCTGGGCACCAAATTTTTCTCACCTTATGGGTAACTTCTAAGGATACTAAAATGCTTGTTCCTCTTTTTCCGCAAAGCCCATGTGCTGATAAAGAACAAAAGCTACCACACTGTGGCATTACCGCCACTCCCTGAGCCCAAGCGGCAGACTGGGCACGGACTAGATTTTTCAAGCCTCATCTCCTTTGGTCCTTGGTAGAAGCCAAAGTGGTGGCATTTGGTGAGGGGCTGAGCACTGAGAAGCTCAGTGATGCTAAGAGAGAAGCAGGAGCTGACTGCTTGGGCACAGACTCCAGAAATATGGCTGCAACATCACTTCGGAAGAAACGTGCATTCACGTTCACTGCCTCATAGCCATCTCAGTCCACGCAACTCCGCGTGGAAATCCTTGCACACGCCACTGTAGGACAGCTCAGTTCTAAGCTAATACAAACATGAGTGAGTCACGGCATCTTACTCATTTGATGAAGCAATTCTACATACACACATGTATATGAGATATTCATAATGGTTTTGAAGAGAGGGCGTTATCATACTTATTGGTCAAATATCAAATATCAGCAATTCTACATAGTTTGGTCTAATGTCTTTTCATGACTATTCTCATCTAAGCAAGTTGTCCTTACATTGGAAGAAATTGTGTTTTTATATTACAAATATTCCTAATCCATATCACACCTTCCATCAATTGAGGGTAAAAGG
The DNA here is from genome assembly GCA_004024925.1 of Scalopus aquaticus. Classification (NCBI taxonomy): domain Eukaryota; kingdom Metazoa; phylum Chordata; class Mammalia; order Eulipotyphla; family Talpidae; genus Scalopus; species Scalopus aquaticus. Next base: position 60,314 of record PVIJ01003287.1, read on the forward strand.
AAGAGAAGGGGAGGGGGAGGGAGGGGAAAGGAGGAAATATTTATTTGCAGAAACTAGCATATAGCAGAAGTAACAATACTGATGATATTTAACGAGCATCCCTGCTTGGACCCTTTCATACATAACAGCTTATTTAAGCTTTACAATAAATCTAGTGTAGCCTCTGTTAACCCAACTATTGTTCTTAAGTATAAATCTCAGAGCGATGAAATGACTTGCCCAAAGCCATAGAGATAAAATAGCAGAGCTCACAATTTAACCTACTTCCGCTTGGGTCTGTAACTCTTTCATTTAACTTTGTGTCTTATCAAAAATTACATTCTAGAGACTTCCTAGTGGCCAAGGAGCATGACCTGATTAGACCTGTTCCTACCTGCTATTGAAAAATGCATAAACAGAAAGAAACCAATTCATCCAAAGCCACAGTAACACTGACAGTAAACTTATTTCAAGTACAAATTTCCTAGTCTCAAGGGTGAATAGGAAAAGATGGGGCAGTAACTCAAATCTTAACTCTGAAAAAAGAAACATGATCAGCCAACAGGAGACTATCCCCCCAAAACAACCCACATCCCTTCTTTACCATCTGAGAGGCTGCCATTGAAAATGACACCTGTTGACTCTGCTGGTTTCTGAGACTCCAGGAACTACCCCTGTTTGCTCTTATTTCTGCTCTTTTGTACCTTCCTTTTCTGTAGCCATTTAGAATGTCAAACTTTCCCTTCACCAGTTACAAAGATAATGCATGCTGAGACATGAAGGAAGCAGTAATAGTTCAAGGAAGTCCAGGGAAAGCCCTGGAGAAATGAGTTTTAAAGAGTATAATTCTATGTATATCAACACATGAAGAATCATAGTTTTCTCAAGTAATTCCAGAACAAATTTTATCCACAAGACAAAAGGAGAACAAAGTAGCCCCAATGAGGCCAGGCAGAGTCTAGGGTCAGCACCTGCCTGTTCTTCAATTTGACGACAGGCTTTGCCTATTAATGTGGCCTTTAGATTAAGATTGAAGAGGGTTATTTTGGAAATAGCAGGAATAATAGTGAAGAGAAGTTCAATCTTTGCTCAAACAATAATAGACATAAAACAAACCAAACCAGGCCCAAGTAAAGTATAAAAAAATGACGAGTGGTATAAAAATGCAGATGAAAGGCATACCTAAGAAAAGAATTTATTACAGGAAACTGAAGAAATTTTAGATTGCATATGTTTTATGTTCTCTATAAAATAAGTACAATATAGAAAATATGAAGCATAATAAGAAAGAAGCTATTTTTAACATAGCAGGTTCACAAGCAGCCTGAGATCTAAAAAGAGATCTGAAAGAAATTATGAAAGAGTCAATAATAGTTAATATATGTCCAGACTTTATGATATACCAGACATTGTTCTATGTGTTCCATATCTATTGACTGAGTCAATTCTTATAACAACTCTCCAAGTAGCCTTTTTTAATCACTTCGACCTGACAGACAAGGTGACTAAAGTGCGTGCAACCATTAAATATCTTGACCAACTCAAAGAACCAGTAAGTGCAGCCAGCCTATATCTGCAAACTCAATCATAAGACCATATGTCATGGCAGGGGGCAAAGAACAGAATCAATATAGCAGAAAATTAAATCAGAAAATAGAAAGTATAGGGTCCTTTAGAAATCTTCAAGGCATTTAGAGCAGAAGCCAGCCAACCACAGCCCCTAGGCCCAATCTGGCCTGTCACTTGCTTTTGTAAATAAAGTTTTATTGGAACACAGCTTTGCTAGCTTGTTTATACATTGTCTATGGTGGTTTGTATTTCAAAGGCAGAGTTGATAGATGTTCTGTGCCTGATAGTATAAGGGCTTCCATGGGAAAAAGTGTGCTGATCCCTCATTTAAAGGAAGAAGACAAAGTGACAGAAGAAAGATGAGGATGTTGAAGACAGTAATCAAAGGTACGCCATGCAAAACATGGACATTTCAGAAGACATGACCACACTGAGAGCAGAAAAGCCAGCCAGACTAAATGGAAGATTCAGAGATGGAAGTATCTTAGATTTCTCCTCAAAATATTGTTCAAAACAATCTTTCTATAGAGAAACACTTACTATAAAAAAAACTTTAAAACTCTAGAGGAGATTTCTCCCCAAAACTTAGGGGGCTGATGATAGAATTAATAGATTATTTACAAAAGAAAATTATAACATACCATGTGGGTCAGCTCCCTGGCCAGGGTCGAACTCATGTGGCAGTGGCTGGCAACAGCTTAATAGTGCTGAGACTTTAACTCCTGTGCTACCAGGCAGTTCTTATATTCATAAATAAATAAAAAAGAAATCTTAAATAAAAAAGAAAGAAAATTAAAATGTGCCTAAGCTCATTCAAATGTTCCACGTCAAGGGGTAAGTGAGAGTGTCTAATGAGTTTTGAAAAAATGATGACGTGACTTGAATTTTATACTCACCCAAGGGATCATGTAGGAAGGGAAAAGACAGTCAACTATGCAAGAAAGTATAGCTCCACTATAGTCATCCTGGAAAATATCTAAAAATACACTGAAAGGGATGAAATAATTACTTAAAACAAAGAATTCAAGGATAAAGGAACCATGATCAGGACAAATAGTATATTGAGTGGAGATCACAACTAATAAACCCCACACATGTGGGGCTGAGTCTAAATCACTTCAATAAGTATAGAAATAAAAAACAGAATTTGAAAATTAAAAAGTCATATTGAACAAAGTAAATAGCTTGAAAATAATACACCATTTCAAGAAAAGCAAAACATATCTAAGGATGACCGAAAATAAAGAATAAGTGCAATAAAATTAGATCTCAATTAATTGTATGCTGATATAACAGCATTAATAAATAATCATTAGAGCTGGTATTTAGAAGGGAAATAAGATACATAAAAACCACTGTTAAATCCAAATTAAAAAAACAAAGAAATAGACAAAAATTAGTTATGAAAAATTAGATTCAGGTTCCAGTGAAGCTTAGACATTTATAAGTATAAAATGTACAGCCATATACAGAGAGATTTTAAAATATAGTAAGATAGATAAATTTTGAGGAAATAAAAATACCAAAAATTAATCCAATGAGAATTAGGAAATTTTAGAAAACTTAAACCATAATGAAAACAAGAAAAAGGAATTTTCAACACAATTATCTCCCCACAAAGACCCCCGAGGCTAAGTAATCTTGTTAACTTTTATAACTTCAAGAAATAGTTCATTATTATTATATATAATGATATTTAAAATTTCATAATCATTCACAGATTAAAAGGTGACCAAAAGATACTCCGTACCCAGATCAAGAAGTTGACAATGATCGGACCAAAGAGAGAACTAGAAACCTAAATTACTTGTGAGAATGCAACCAATATCCTAAAGCAAATACTAGTTAATTCAAATATACTGTAATATAATTCTAGATACATCCCTAAAGACATAAGGGAGACTGAATATCAATAATCCGTCATTTTATCACGTCACCTTAAGATGACAAAGTTGGAAGAAATAATATGCATAATATGAGCTTTGAAGAAACCAAAATAAATTTCATAAATTCAACATCTATTCCTTTTTAAAACATCTGCTGAAGGGCCTCCCTGGTGGTGCAGGGGTTAAGTCTCAGCACTATGAAGCTATCTGCAGCCACTGCAGCACGAGTTCAATCCCCGGCCAGGGAGCTTCCCACATGGCACAGCAGACCTCTCCTGTCTCCCCGCTGCTCCCCTCAGCAGTGGATTTCAGTGGATCTGCCTGTTCTTCTCCCCATTCTGTCTCTGGTGAGTTCTGGTGAATCCTCTCACCAACCCCCCCTCCACACACACACACACACACACACACACACACACACACACACACACACACTTCTGGCCTACACCCCAGTTCTTGCACGCATAAATAAATAAATATTTTTTAAAAAATAAATAAAACATCTTCTGAAGCAAAAACGAGATGGAAACTTCTTTAATATTCTGAAGAGCATGTTACTTAAGCAACCGTTGAGACACAGTGCCATTCAAGTCAAGGCTAGTTCCCGGACACCAACTGCAGCCATCTGTACCTGCCATTATTCTGTATCTCTTCCAGATAATGAGAATGGGAAAAATAAATGCAAGTTACACAAATCATAAAGAAGAGCCATACTCATTAATCATTCATCATCATTCATTTTAGAAATCAGTAGATTATGTACCTGAAATATCTCACATCATTTAAAGGAAAAAACTATGCCTGACTTTGGACCAGTTCAGAAAATTAGCCACATACAAGAAAACACAAAACTGGGGCTGCAGGAAAAGAAAGCTCAGAGGGAAGCAAGCACTTTCAGGGGAGCGCAATTCTGGCATCCAAGTAGGATTGCAAAAGTCTGCCTCAAAAACTGCCAAAACATTTGCACGTTGTATCCCACAAAGAGAAATGTCTGTGAAATTTCTTTAGGTGGCATTTGCCCCAATTTCCCATTTACTGAGTTGGCTGCTGCCTGTACTGATTTGCTGCCATCTCCACTCCCGTCGACTGTCCAGCCCACAAGGACCTCAGCTCAAAAAGGCAAATTCGCCTGTTCTTTCAGGATTAACAGTTCTATTGAACACTGTTCAAGCAAAATCACCATTTGTTTGGGGGGGGGAGGATAATTTTAAATTTCACTCTGAAGATTTAGGTGCAAATGTCTAAGAAAAACTTGAAAAAGTAATGTAAAGGGACGATGACCTGCTTACAAAGACTTCTATTCCAAAAGCATAATAATAACAATTCAAATAATATTCAAATAGTGTGACAATAGTATCTTGACTATAATCAATTAGAATAGCTAATTCTAAAGCACACTTGTTGATGTGAGTGTATGTGTAAGCTTAATATGTAAGGAAAAATTAATCAAAATGCAATTATAAAAGATGGATGATTCACTAGTTGAAGTTAGAAAGTGGCAGCTTTTTAAAAGTAAAGCCCAGTCTCAGGGAGATTATATTTAAATTAAATCTAAAAAGAATAATGCAGAAAAGCATATCTGGAAAGCAAACACTGATATAGATATTTTGAGTGAGTAAAAAGACTCCTTAAGCATTTAATTCATGTCAAAATGCTTAACAAAAATTCTCACCACACTTGACCATATAAAATTTTTAACTTTGCTATCAACCTCCATCACAAACAAAATTAAAAGACAATGCAATAGAGTGTTTGCTACAAATACATCAGGAACTATATTAGTAGGCTTCAGCTATAAAAAGATCCAAAAAATTAGGCAAACACGCAAACATCTCAAATTTTAAAAAATGGAAAAAAGGAAAAACAAGCAAAGTGAATAAATAAACAACTCAAGGTAAAACAGTGCATATAAATAGCCAAATAAAAAATACCCAGTCTTTGTGATTAGTCACTTAAAGCCAAACATTGAAGCACTAAGGAGCTGGCATTGTGGCCTTCATTGCCTTGGGAAAGTACAGGGAGGCTACTTAACTTATGCTGTTGGGGGACTTCTCCACGTCAGTCTGGGACCTCGCAAATGTAGCACTCAGTCAATAGTGGTATTTACTGAATGAAAAGAAGAATAATTAGAAAACACAAGTCGACAAGATATCCTCATGAATGCAAGAAAATATTCACACAATATGTAACTGAAAAGAGATTAATATCCAAGCTATATAAAAAGCTCACACAATTTAACAACAAAAAACCAAATAGCAAAATTCACAATGGGCAACAGATATGAACAGACAATCCACCGAAGAGGAGATCCAAAACACATGAAAAAATGTTCCCATCACTCCTAATGAGACATGCAGATTCAAACTGTAACGAGCTACCAGTAAGAATGGCCCAAACCAAAAAGACCCCAAGAGGAGCTGGAGAGAATGCAGGGAGAAGGGGTCATCACACTGTAGGTTGGAAGGTGAACTGGTACAACCATTATGGAAAGCGATCTGATCACCTTAAAAAACTGAAATTCGAAATGCCATCCGACCCAATAATCCCACTCTAGGCATCTACCCACAGAACACGAAACCATCCACACAAGCCCCCTGGGTCCCACGTGCTCAGAGCAGTTTTATTTACAGGAGCTGGGATGGGGAGGCAGCCTGAATTCCCTTTGATGGATGACTGGATCAAAATGATATGGTCCATGTGCACCATGGAATATTTTAAGGATGTTTTAAATTTATGCATGCAAGACCTGGGGTGCAGACCAGAGGTGCAGGGGGTGAGAGGATTCACCAGAGACAGAGTGGGGAGCAGAACAGGTGGATCTACTGAAGTACACTGCTGAGGGGAGCAGCAGGCAGACAGGAGAGGTCTGCTGTGCCATGTGAGAAGCTCCCTGGCTGGGGATCAAACTCATGCCCCAGTGGCTGTTGATAGCTTGATAGAGCTGAGACTTAACCCCTGTGCCCCCGGGGAGGTCCTACCATGGACTATTACATTGCCAGAACACAGGAGGGAATGCAGCCATTTTCGACAAAATGGAGGGAATTTGATAAATAGATATATATGCAGCAAAACTAGTCAGAACAATAAGAACAAATATTGGACACTCTTCTAACAAATAATTTGACAATGTGAAACTCCTTCAGAAACTATTGGACGTCACCAAACACCTGGCAGCCCTGAGGCTGAGTGGGGGAGGGAAAGGGAGGGGACCACCAGGGAGGGGGGAGGGAGGAGAAAAAGAAGAACGACTAAACTTCCAGAGGTAATGTGTTCACAAAGTCTAAAATATATACCCATTTTTCTCAATAATTTCATTCCTCCAAAGGTATCTCCAAGAATAATCAAATATTCAGATAAAGATATATATATAAGAATGTTTACTGCAGCATTACTTGTAATTTAAACAAATGGAGATAGTGGGTAATGCTTAATAATTAGAGTAAGCTTACATTCATATATATATAATTGCATTTTAGGTGATTTTTTAAGATGATACTGCCTCTGAAATATTTAACAGTTTAAGAAAAATGTTAATAATGTGCTGAGCTGAAAAAAAGGATGATATATTGTTATATATGTGTGTACACATGTAGACATAGTCAAAACCACCTTTGACCTATAGGAAACATGTCATATTTAATCCATACGTACACATGTTAATATTTTATACATAGTAACATATTATATACATTAACATGTATTTCCTACATAGGAAAGGTGCTATATGTGTATGTGTGTTTACATATCGTGTGTGTATAATGTGTTATTTTACTCCCCTTCCGATCCAATCTAGATGAGAGGGTCATGTTGTTTAGAACTCCGTTTCTTTATTCCTGGACCTCACTGCAGAGATAGGAGCCAAAAAAGTCAACATCTCAAATGTTCAATGAGATGTACTTGTACTAGAAAATCACTCATTGTGCGTCTGAGATTCCGACATTAGCGGACCTCCTGAATCTTATCTGGCAATCCTGGTGGGGTGACTGCTGAAGATCTTTAAAAACAAGAACAACCAAAAAAGCTGCAAGAAAGGACATAAAGGACTTGTTTGCAATGCAATTTGGGGCTGTTGGTAGAAGAGAGGGAGGTTAGAGGGTTGTGGGGGCCCTTGTGGGGAAGGAGGCGTGGGCCAGGAGGCAGCCAGGACCCCAGCATGTACCACTCACTTTGTGGGTGTCAGACGGGAATTTCTTCTGGAAGCGACACCAGGTTCAATCAGGCCCCACAATGACCCAGCTGCAGGGAAATGATCTAGAAATCATAGTGAAAAGATTGTCGGGCTCCCCCAGAACACGCTTAGGAAGGGGGTCGGCTTCAGTGTCTCCCGCGGCGCGGGTGGTCTGCACAGGTAGGGCTGATTCTATAGTCTCGCCTGGAACTTGCTGGTCAATCCTGACCTCACAAGTCCCTGAGGCCGCTTTGTAGGGCGAGTCCTGTGGGAGCAAGCGGCCTCCCTGGGTGCCCTGGGTCCCGAGGCCATCTGCAGCCTTCCCTCATCCACGTTCCCACTGCCTTTGCACACCTGGCCACTCCTGGGCCACTTTTTTTAAAAAAATTTATTTATTTATGCATACAAGCTGGGTGCAGGCCAGAGGTGTAGGGGGGTGAGAGGGCTCACCAGAGACAGAGTGGGGAGCAGAACAGGCAGATTGACTGAAATACACTGCGGAGGGGAACAGCCGGGAGACAGGAGAGGTGTGCTGCGCCCTGAGGGAATCTCCCCCCAGCTGGGGATCGAACTCGTGCTGCAGCCGAAGCTGCTGCGCTTAACCCATTGTGCCACCAGGGAGGCCCCCTGCTTGTACACCTGCAGCATGCACACAAGGCCCAGACCGTGGACCCCAAATCCTCCTGCGTCACTCAGGAATCGTCTACGCAGGTAGGCAAGCATTAAAATCGCCGTTTTATTGTGAGAGCGAAGCAGCTGACCCCCAGCCAGCAGCTTGTGAGATTCTGGGGTGCAAATTCCCCCTTGGCCCCACTACATGGTGCCAGGTCCACTGCTGTGACATCCCAGGAGGCGTATCCGGCACCCCCAGTCAACATTTTGAAGATCGTTTTCTCCCTTAAGCCTTTGGAGATTTGGCAGCATCTCAGCTCTCTGCCTCTTTTGGAAAGAATCAGGTTTGGGGACCATGCGGAGGAGCCCGGGAAATTCTGTCGCTTCCCCGCGGGCTGCCAGGGCTCCGCGGGCAGTTCCTGTCTGGGCCCTAAGGTGCTCGTGGCAATGTCTGCATGATTATTCAACGACGTGTTTAGCTTTGTTTCATCCCATCCTCTACCTGTGAAACGAATCTACCCAACTGTTTCCTGTGGGGTCCGCTTCCTACCCCTCTGGGACGCCCTCCCGGCTCCCCGTGTAAAAGAGTCGCATTTCCTGGTGTGCCTGTTCTCAAACCCTGGTGGGTGCCCGGGGGACGCCCTCACAGCCTCGGTGCTCAATTAGTGAGGGCCATTGCCCTCCCGCCCCATTCATGTTGAATTCTTGTCTGAACTCATGGCCAGGCCGGCCTCGCTCCTGGCACCGGTCACTTCCCACCCGGCCCCCGCCCGACCGCTGGGCAGTTTTCTGGGTCCCCAACAGAACAAGACCTGCTGAACCATGTGTGTGCCAGAACTTGGCACTGAGCTTTCAACTATTTCCAAAGATGGTGGATCAGCCCTGTGTCAGGATTTGTATCAATGTGTGAAATACATTCAAGTCCAAAAACATCCTAAAAATAAAGAATAGAAGAAACCCGAAGAAAGGGAGGAAGAGAGGGAGGGAGGGAGAGCGAGTGGATGGAGTGTTTGTATTCAGCACCACAGTGGGCGGGCATGTGAGGCCGGGGAGCTCATAGCCTGGCCCAGGGGGTGCCCGAGGGGAAGGGGTCCCCACATGGAGGCAGCTCTTGTCCTCACCTCCCGCCCTGGAGTCAACAACAGCTGGGAGATGTCCAACGGTCACCGAGTCCGCTCCCACCTGCTTGTCCCAGGGCCAAATCCCCTGACAAAGGGATGAGATAGTCCCCACTGCATAAAAGCTTTCCCATAACGGATGAGACGGTACAGTCTTGGGAAGTCATTCAAGGAAAATTTCCCTCTTTCCTTTCTCCTGAAAACATATCATTAGCCTTAATTTAAGGCAATGGCGGGAGGAGGGAGAGTTCATTTGAGGAAATCTGAGTGACGATTGTTTAATCCCATTTAGGGACACTTGGAGCAATGACTTATAGATAATGAGAGATTTAAAATTCCCTGGTCAGTCTCTAGCTAAAGGCTTTTTACCGGGGAAAGAATGAGTCATTCGAGGCAGCCCATGGAGCTTTCATAAGCTTTTATTCATGATTTGTTGGACACAGGTAACATAAATTTTGCGACCAATCTATTAACCACTTCGGCTGGAACTTGGTTTCCCTGCTCTCCATGTGGCGATTCAGAAACAAGCATAATAACTGGAGGATCGATAATTCCTCTTGGCTACGCTGTCTAAGATGCGCGCACAGGATGACAATATTTCTATTTATTGAATATCATGTCAACAAATTCCCATTTCAAGGATAATAAAACAAGTTACACTTGAAGTCAGAGCTGTTTATCCTTACAAAAGGTACACAATCTATTTCACTTTCAAAAAAATTGTGCTAGCATTCTTTATTTTAAATAATCCATGTTTTGATCCACTCTGCCAAGTAAAAATAATTTTGCATTGAATCTGTCAGCTGCCGAATCCCATTATGTCCCATAAAATGGACAGCGGCTTCAGGAAGCAAAGCACCAAGTTGTCGTCCTTGCTTTTCTCCCTGTTTATTGAGTGAATCATGATGTGAGTTTGTTCAAGTTATTCCTGTCAACATGGATATTTTTCCTTAAATAAGGCAAGAAAGAAATGACTAAATTTACCAGATGAGGAAGAAACCTAGCTGCAGAATTATTTCCAACCTATAGTTCTCAAACACAGCGTGAAAAGTCTGAAAAATGAAATTTTATTCATTAGAACTTGACAGCTTCCAGTCATAATATGCTGACATGTGTAACAGGAATTAAGAGTTTCTACTGGTGGGGTGAACATTAATTTTTTTAGACAAATCATTTATTTCAGTGCCGTGGATCACGTTTTGCAGAAGGTCGCCGGACGCTTGTAAGCAGCATCATGCAATTTTCCAGAGGCTCCTTCGGAAAAGATGCCATTTCCGGACACTAAGGGTTGGTGTCTCCATTAATTTGAGGAAGGGATCACAGTCTACTCCCTGCATTCTCTTATCACTAACCAACACCTAAGGATTGCATTGTGCCCCTGACATGGTCTCAGCTATGGGAACTCAGGTAGAATAAAGACCAGGACTCACCTCATCCACACCGCCTCGGTGGGAAAACAAGCACAGAAGCAAACAAACTTGGTGCTGACGCAGCAGGTCAGAGTGAGCCAAGGCTGGTGAGCTGAACCTCATCTGGGATACCAAGGCCTGGGTGAGCAAAGGCCCTGGGGTCACATTGTCTGGGTTCGTATCCTAGCAACCCCACTGAAAAGTTATATGCCCCCGAACAAGGAGCCTGATCTGTCCGTCCCATAGACATGTTTATGCTCCTTCTTGGACTATGGTCAGAACATGTGTCCAGGTGAAGTGTGTTCTTGGGAAAGCAGTAGCGATAATGGTGAGAGACCACCAGGCGCCATCACAGAAACTTCTAGGTGGAACTCTGTGTTTCTGAAGGACCCACAGGACAAAGCATGCAGCCAAAGTGGATCAATCTTTTTTTTAAGGTTTATTTATTTATGCATACAATGCTGGGGTACAGGCCAGAGGCGTGGGGCAGCGAGAGGGTTCACCAGATACAGAGTGGGGAGCAGAACAGGCAGATTGACCAAAATACACTGCTGAGGGGAGCAGCAGGCAAGGCAGGAGAGATCTGCCACGCCATGTGGGAATGTCCCCTGCTGGGCGTCGAACTAGCATCGCCACTGCCAACAGCTCCACAGTGCAGCTCTTAACCGCTGCGCCACCAAGGAGGCCCAAGGTGGATCATTCTTAATTTTTAAAATCTAATGGGACATGGGCCTCCCTGATGGTGCAACGGGTTGAGTGCAGCGCTGTGGATCTGTTGAGATGTACACAGCTGCGGCGCGAGTTCTATGCCTGGCTGGGGAGATTCCCACATGGCGCATCAGACCTCTCCTGCCTCGCCCGCTGCTCCCCTCAGCAGTGTATTTCGGTCAATTTGCCTGTTCTGCTCCCCGCTCTGTCTCTGGTGAACCCTCTCACCACCCCACACCTCTGACCTGCACCCCAGCTTGTATCCATAAATAAATAAATCTTTTAAAAACAATAAAATCTAATGGGACATGCCCTGATTTGGGATATTCTTGAGATCCGCTCCTCTTTCTTCTCTCTGATTTCTCCCTTTCAGAATGGGAATGTCTACCCCAGTTCTGTCCCAGGGCCGTCATGGAAAGGGAGAACCTGCCAGGCTCCACAGGCTCAAGGTTGGTGGCCATAGAGGAATTTTGTCTCAAAATGAACCCTAACTTGAGTCTCAAGTATGGCTGATGTAGGTGGTATTAGGTGGGGGTGGATTTTCACTCGATGCTGAATGGGCTAAAACTCTTAGGGCTGTTGGGGTTGGGGTTCACATGCAGGAAAGAGTGGGCAGAGAGTGAAGTGCGATGAGCTGAATTCTATCCTCCCCAAGTTCATTTGCTCAAGTCTTAATCCCACAATTTCTAAGAATCTGAGTGTATTTGGAGATCAGGTCTTCCCAGAGAGATTGAAGAAATAAAAGGTTATTAAGAATCCAGTATCCTGGGGTCCTTCTCAAACAGGGGGGACTAGGACATAGGCAGAGGGAACACATGGAAACACATGAGGAGGGTTGGTCATTCCGGCTTTGCTGGAGGTGCAGTTGACACATGAGGTTATATTGGTTTCAGGTGTACACAGTGATGGGTGTTCGTGGACCTCGAGATGCCATCATTCCAAAGAGTTTCATCACCCACCAGCCAAAGAGGAAGGCTCAGAACAAAATCACCCTGCTGACCCTCGATCTTGGATTTTGGGCCTCTAGAACCATGAGAAACAAATGTCTATTGATTAAGAACAAGGCTGGGGCTCTTTGTTACAGCAGCCCAGGCAAGCTAATACTGATTTCTGAAGAGGTTTTTCAGATGCTCTTGCTGGGCCCCTAGGTGGAGGGTCCCTGGGTCATGCATGGAACACAGAGAGATGTACTCACCATCTGGGGCCGAAGTCTGAGTTTTGCTGATAATTTGCATGGTGACATCAGGCTGCTCATGTGGTCTTCTGGCTAGTGGCTTCCTCTCTGGGAAATGAAGGTATTGGACAATTCGCCCACCTCCACCAGCCTCCCCCCAGTCGTTTTCCAGGCAGCAGACCAGCAGTGGGGTTGCTCAAGAAGAAGGGAGCAGCAGCGGCCATGAGCTACGTCCAGCCTGGCTGTGGGAATGGCCACAGGGGATGGCCACGGTGGCACTTCACATATCTGCAGTTTTTATAAACCTGCCCAATTCTAGCTTTAAAAAGGTCAAAGACCCCATACCCTTCAGGGCACCCATGTGGGGTTCCCCATAGTGGGGAGAACATGCTCTCAGCTGTGTCTGCTCTCCACGTGATGAGAAAGAGGAGGCAGAGCGAGGGACAGCCTGCTTGGTTTGTTGTAGGAATCAAACTTGAAGTGATCCTTGAGTTGCCATTGAACAAAAAGCCTGGAGAGAGTTTGCAAACGTGTTAGCAGGGGAGGACAGGTCCACGGGTGAGGACACCCGTTTACGGGAGCCAGGCAGCAGGGAGGAGATGGGGAGCGCAGTCTGGAGACCTTTCATTTGCATCCTTGCTTTCAATCTCCACCAGGAAGCCCTGAGAGGCGGGTTAAGTCATTTATAGGGTGATTAATTTTCTTGCAAGGGATGTAAGCTTATTCCCGAAGGCCTCACGTAATTCAAACCTAGCACAATTCAAGATTAATTCTCTGGAGGAGGAAATGTAAAGCAGGGTTTGCATTATTTCAAAATCGGTGCATAAACTAAGACGATTAATACATTATCTATCACAATTCCAGATCTGCATTGTGCGGATTCCCCAATAACACACCCATTTGGTGTCTCTTCGGGGGTCAGGGCAGCTGACTAGTGAGGCCAAGGGGAAACAGCTACAATTAAGGGGGCCTGGAGCCAACATGTTCAAGCCAGACACCTCTGTGGGGAGCTTCCCCTGCCCCAAATCCCACTAAGACTTCACCAAGGCAACCCCGTAATAGCCACCTCCCTCCTGCCCGCCCCCCCCCACACACACACACAGGTGACTGTGTTCTGGAGACGTGAGCAGGCAGGACACCCTGGTCACTGAATATTCCACCTCTGGGCTCGGCCAGACAGGAGTTCAAGTCCTGGCTCAGCTGCAGGGTCTTGCGCAAAAAATTCCCTTTCACAGCTCTCAGTCTCCTCGCCTATAAAATATTGAAAACAATAATACCTGAGTCTTAGAGGAAAGTCCTCAGGGTTGAATAGAAAACATGTCACTTGCACATATATTTTTGTGCCTGACACAGGCACTCAATAAATATTAGCTTGGGGCCTCTCCGGTGGCACAAGGGGCTAAGTCTCAGCACTATGGAGCTATCAGCAGCCACTGCAGCATGAGTTCGAGGCCCGGCCAGGGCGATTCCCACAGGGCGCAGCAGACCTCTCCTGCCTCACTCACTGCTCTCCTCAGCAGTGGATTTCAGTCCATCTGCCTGTTCTGCTCCCCACTCTGTCTCTGGTGAATCCTCTCACCCCCCACACCTCTGGCCTGCACCCAAGCTCTTGTATGCATAAATGAAAAGAAACTTTAATAAATAAGTAAATATTAGCTTGGATCATTGTTCAGGCGAATGCCCCACAGCTGCGTCTGGGCCTTCCATGCACCTTCTGGCTATTCCCACATTCTCAGCCAGAAACTGGGATAAGGCACGGCCAGGGCCAGGTCGGCTTCTATGACTAGCCAGAGACCAGGACGGGGACCTCTTCTACAGCCCGCGTCCCCCCAGCTCGCTCCCATCCCCGATTCAAGGAGTGGGCTGCACCGTTGCGGTGAGTCCCAGGCAGGGCCAGCCCTTGCCCCCAAGCTGTCTCCTGGGCTGGCCTCCCCACCCCCCATGGCTGTTTATGCAGCGTGCCCCCGGCTGCTGCTGGCATTTCCACCACGCAGGACATTATGCGCTGTAAAAACAGAACGTCATTGCTTACCAGGGGCTTATAAAAATAATTGCGATCCAGCCTGGCCTCTGTCACTAGTAATTTATTGTGTTGCTCCTCTTTTGGTGAACACGCTTCACACGAGTCAGACGCATTATATGTAAATCGGGCAACATGTTAGACTTCCAGTTGAGAAATGACATGCATAGGTGTGAATAAGATATTTTCAAATTTTTCAAATCCCCGATGGGCGCGGGTGATATGTTCGTGCAATGGGACAGGAGGGTGTGGGGATGGGAACTTGGGAGGCCCCCAGGGCAGAGAAACCCCAGGTTCGGGCAGCCCCTGCCTCTGCATCTCCTGGGGCCCTCTTGTCCTATGGGGTGAGCCCCCGCCCTTGTCTGCTGCTTCCACTATCACTACTTCTCAGGACACATTTTCTCCCCCTCGCTGCTGCCTGCCTAACACCAAACACACTTTTACAGTTTTTTTTTTTACAATTTTACAATTATTTTTAATCTCCTGGACAATCTCACAAGTTTCTTTACATTGGGACTGACATGGAATTTTACTCATTGGTTTATTCAGGTATTCAACAATTGTGTAGTAGGTCTTAGATGCGCTGGGTGCTTTGAGGGATGTGGTGATAAGACGGAGAACACATTTTGTCCTTAAGAAGTTGGGGAATGAGCATTTAGGATTCGTAAGGAACGATACTTGAACCCCAAATGTGTCCTGGGCTCCTTTTGTAGGGGTGCAGTTCAGGTGTGAGAAAGCTTCAGTGTCATACTCACTAGCTGGTCGATAATCTGGGGGTTGGTCCAGGTGTCACCTTCAAACGAGGACACCGCACGTCCTCTGTACGCTGCGCGACCCTCCTGCCTCCCGTGGGTGATGGGCTCCCCTCGTGACAGCCCCTGTCTTCACTTGCTCCTTCTCTCATTGCAAAACCCTTATAGGACTTTTGTTAACTAACGCTGCTGGGTGTCTACAAACGTCCAGGCCTTGCTCAGTCAACACTAATCTGGTCCATCCTCATAACAAGCCAGTGAGGGGCGCCATTATTAGCCCTATTTGGCAGGTGGGGAACTCGTGACCCACAGGTTTAGTCATCTGCTATCTGGTCCTACATGCTCGTTAACAAACAAAGGGCAGTGAGGTTGCTCGTTCACTCACTAAAGAGATATTTAGTGAGCTGCTCACCTCGTTGACCAGGAGGGGGCCATGGATACAGGGAAGCAGAACAGGACACAGAGGTGGAGAGGTGGCGAGTCGCACTTTCTGCCCTCTACAAGCCTCAGACTACTGTGAAGATTGAGAAAGAGAAGAAGGGAGGGAGGGAGAGGAGGGAGAGTTTTGTGCAAAAACAAGATAAATATGCCTGGTCCACTCCATCATTCCTTTGGATTTATGACTGTGCAATTCTCTATACATGTTACCTGATTGTTTTGCCCTCGCTGGTCCAGCTAATGCTGTTTGGATCATTCATGGTCTGAGAAGAATCATGGTGGTGTTTACTCTTCACAGTGTGAAGGCGTCGAGCCAAAGGGACCGGTCATCTCTGATGAGTGGCCACCGCAGGGCTCCTCAAGCTCCTGCTCCCCGTCCTGGGCGCTGGGAGCCACCTCCATGCTCTGCCCGCGTCCTTCCAGCAGCGTGAATCTGAACTGGGGAAGTCCTCCAAGAGTCTTCTCGGCGAGCCCGTTCGTTCAATGAACTCTTCTGGGCACTGATGGCAGAGTGACCACGAGGAGCAAAACTGGTATGGCCTCGGCTCTAGGGGGTCTCAGCCTTAGGGGTTCTCTGCCCTAGGGGGTGCCTGCCCTAGGGGGAAGACAGACTGTGACCGAGTAACCACACGCAAACAGCTGCGCACCCAGTGGACGCAGTCAAGGGAAAGTGAAAGGTATTTCTGGGGCATTAGTCTAGCAGAACTTGGCCTGGCTTGAGATCAGAGAAGACTTGACTGTATAAATGAGCAGAGAACAGAGAAGGAAAGAACCTTCCAAGCAGCAAAGACAGCATGCTTGAAAGGTCCTGAGATGGGATGGTGGCAGCATTGTTAGATCTGGGACTGCTGGTGAGTAAACGGTCCATGTTCCTCCCATGAAGGGTAGTTTATGCCTCATCCCCTTGACTTTGGACTTGGCCATGTGGCTTGGTTTGCTCAGTGAGATTGTTAGCAGGCACTACATGAGTTTAGACTTACCTTTCAGGTGTGAGGTAAGTTTAGGCTTACCTTTCTGTGTCTCTGCTGGCAGCTTGAGAGGAGCCTCTCTTGGGTAGCCTGTTGGTCCCAGGAAGATGAGAGGCACCCAGAGCTGCATCACTTAGCCAACCTCAGACCTGCAACTGAAAGAAGAGCTGTGCCATGAGGGTGTCCTTTGATGTTTTTGGTGTAATCCACTGAGTCATGGGGTGGGCGGTGTGGACACACTGCACCCCCTGTTTAGCAGGCAAGAAAGCATAACCATCTTTCTAGATTTAAAGTGTGAACAGGCTCCATCCTGCTGCTAATGGAGGAATTCTTCCACCTGAATAAAGTCAGACTTTTCACACCCACTTGTGACCAAGAAGCCACATGAAGAAAATTTAACAGGGGGGAACCCAGCCTTTGCGTCCCGCAGTGCACTCTTGAGAAAGGAAGAGATTAAGCCCTACACAGTCTTCCTTCCAGTATCAGCACATCTTTAGACCAGGCCAACTTAAAACTAGAAGGCCCTCCTTTCAAGCATAATTACATTCTTAATGTCCAAGACTCATTGTTCCTACCTATACAAACTAAATTCAAACTTGGGTTTATTAGAACAACTCTTGCAGAGGAAAATCTGTCCCAGATGGCTTCCCATGTTCGAATGTTCATATTGATGATCTGATAAACTCGGTGTCTAATGTTGAGACTTCATTTCCAGTCAACAGAGGGATGGTTTTAAGAACTGAAATAGTTTCAGTGAAACTGGTGGTAAGAGATCAGTTTGGACAGTGGTGCCAGATGCAAATGGAGAGGGATGGTTCAGTAGAGGGTAACAGGCTTGTGGAGAAAGTACTGGAAAGGATAAGAGTCCTTCCACCCTTCCTCCCTTCTTTCTTCCCTCCCTTCCTCTCTCTCTCCCCCTCCCTTCTTCTCTGGACAAGACTCCCAAACTACATTCTTCTAGGTCTTAAAAGAGGTGCAGTCATTGCTTCTCTGATTAGGAAAAGGGCAAAGGATCCAGGCAAAGAGAAAAAAGAAAATCTCCTTCACCCTCCGTTGCCCTCACTGCTCTCCACTCTGCATTCTTGAAAACAGGCAAGGTAACGGGCCTCCCAGTGCTCCTCAGGCCTGGATTAACCTACTCCACCCCAAGGGGACAAGAGACCCCCCTCTGGCAAATTGAGTAAAGCCTTGGGGGGAGACTAGACCCTCAATTCATTCGCACACCCTCTGATTGTGTTGGTCAGAGTCTGGGAACGCAGCCTCTGAGCTCATACCCCAGTGGGAGAACACAAGGATCGTGAAGTGTAACAGTGGAGGAAGGAGGGAATGGGGACAGTGAAGAGCCAGGGGCAAATGCAGGAAGCATTACCAGGGCTGACTCCATTGTCTTAAGATTAATGGCATAAATGACGAGTTAGGGCCATAAAGCGAACTTCCAGAGAAGAAGACACAAAAGAACTTATTCATGCCCAGAAAGCAACTCAAAATTTGATTAGTTTAAAACTATACTCTTGGTGTCATGGAGGGCAGAGGGCGCACAGGGAGCTTGTTCCTCACCGTGTGGGCCTGAGGATTAAAAGCCCCAGGACCCACCAAGACTAACAACAGTGTAATCATCCGAACTACCCTTACCATGCACCTGTTTTATGTGTCTCACAAAAATAAATTCCCCTCAAGTGCCCTCTAAAGCTGACATCATTGTTTGAGTCATCCTTGGATTGAGGAGAAATCTGGTCCTCAGAAGAGGGAAGTGACTTCCGGAGCGCCATGCAGAGACTGAAAGACAGAGGCAGCTTCTGGACTCAGGCACGCCGTGGTAGATGGCCTCTAAGACGACCCCAGCAATTCTTATTTTCTGGTGTTCACACTCTGCAATGTTCAACCCTTGAGTGTGGGCTGGACTTGCTGATACAGTCCTCGTGAATAAACATAACAGAAGCACCGGGATACCCCTCTGGTACTGGGTTTCAGAAAGACTCGACTTCCATGTTACTCTCTCCTCTCCTCACTCCCACCCCACCGTCTCCTCCTCCTCCTTCTCCCTCTCCATCCCTCTCCTCCTCCTTCTCCATCCAACTTTTCCGCCTCTTTCTCCTCCTCCTTTTCTTCCTGCTCTCCCTCCACCCTCTCCTCAAATCTTTCTCTTCCTCCCCCCCATGTACTAAAGGATCCAGGCTGTCGTATTGCAAGTGTTCTACTGGAGAAACCCACCTAGCAATGAATTCGTGTCTCTCATCAACAGTCCGTGGGAACTTGGTGCTCTTTGCCCACCAGTCAGAGACGCACTGAATCTCACCAGTAACTGTGTGAGCGAGCTTGGAAGAAGATTCTGCCCATCCAACCTTGAAGTGACTGCAGCCCCGGCCAACACTTACATTTCAGCAGGCCAGAGTCTCTGAACCAGCACCCAGCTAAGCTGCAGCCAGATCTCTGCCCAGTACGCACTGTAGAATAAACAACACGTACTTTTCTAAGCTGCAAAGCTGCGGAGAGATAACTAATACCTATCTCTAAATCCAAATCCATGCCCCCAGCCACCGTAACCCAATGGAGGCTTCTACATCATAACCACCACAACTTGCCTACCCTGACATAAAAGATGAAACAACTCACCAAATGTGCATCTGAGTTTTGGGTGAGGAAAAACTATTAGCATGTACATCTCAAGCCAACTCCTGTGAATGAAATAATTAGAATGGTTTACTACCTGCCAGGGCTTTCCATTCAATGTCTTAATGAAATTATTGTCATTTAAAATGATTGTTACAGGAAATTGAATGCTGCCCCAGCCTGTCTCCATCTGAAAGTTCCCTGAGGTGGCCAGCTTATTAGAAAAACCACAGTGAAGAGGCCTGCGTGGAGGAGACTTTCATCCACGTATTCATTTGATATTTGAGCACCATTAGATGCCGGGCCCAGGTAGCGCTCATTGGCAATTTCTTAAAGCCATACTCTGGGAGAAGCACAGACACACAGACAGAGGCAGAGTGAAACTGGGTGACCTGGGAGAGCAGCTACGGTCTCCTGCAAAAATGGCCTTGCAGCTGGGCCTCAGGGAGCAGCGGCTGTCAGACCTGATGCCTGAGGGAAGAGGCAGAGGAGAGTCTTGTTTTTCATGAGATTATTGCTCATTAATTCAACAAATGGTTATTGAGCAGCCTCTGTCCCTACTCTAGGGCTCGCAGAGGATGCAGGACAAAAGACACAGTTGGAAAAAGAAATGGAAGTGCTATAATTGGAGAATTCTTCATTGACCAATTGTGAGCAATTGATCAGAAAAGTTACAGGAGATTAGAGAACTCTCCCCTAAGATCAGTGGGAAATCTTCCCTAAGATTCTCAGTGAAAGTCTTGCTGAGTTGTTAAGCTCCTTGCATAGAGACACTTGATGTACTATCACCCAAAATTATGTCCTATCGGGCCTCCCTGGTGGCACAGGGGTTAAGTCTCAGCCCTATCAGGCTGTCGCCAGCCACTGCCGCCTGAGTTCAATCTTTGGCCAGGGAGGTGACCCACATGGCACAGCAGGCCTCTCTTGTCTCCCCACTACTCCCCTCTGCAGTGTATTTCAGTGTATTCTGCCTGTTCTGCCCCCCACTCTGTCTCTGGTGAATTCTCTCACCCCCTGCACCTCTGGCATCTACCCCAGCTCTTGTTTGCATAAATAAATAAAAAAATAAGTCTTAAAAGATAATTTATAAAAATAATAATAATAATAATAATAATGTCCTATCACCTAGGATATTTTTGGGCACGAAACATGGAACCATTGAGAATGAAGCACGGACTGCAGGGTAAACTGTCTAAACCCCGATCCAGGACAGCAGGCGCTCAGCTTTAAGCAACCAACAGGAGTCAATGAGGCCTCCTGGGCAGGAAGAATGACGTGTGTGACCGCTGTGAAGCAGAAATTATTAATTGAAATTATTTCAGAAACTAACACAATTATTTACGTTGATGATTATGGCACTTACTATAGTACATGTTCATTGAATGTGTGTTGAAGGGAGAAAGGAGGTTAGTTTGCTAAGAATAAGACCAGCATTTTTAATTCCATCAAAACCACTGGAGGTAGTCAAGTTTCTTGAAATGTTTGACATGGATCCTGAACCTGGGCTGACCGTGGAGAGTAACATGACTACCACAAAGATTTTGAGGACAGTGTAGAGCAGAGCACCAAGGTCACGGTCTCAGCTGCTGGTCTTGACCCCAAATTCCACAATTTAGATTCAGACCCCTGGTTTCCTCAGTTGCAAAAGAGCAATGAGAGCTCCTATCTCAAAAGGCTGTTGGGCAATTTAAATGAAATAGCATTTTAATACACGTGCACTTCCCAGCACAAAGTACTTAGCACATCTTCGCTCTCTTTCCTCTCTTCTCAAACATCTAAAAGCACCAAGTAGACTGAAAATCCCCTCATTGAAGCTTCATTCCCGCCTAACTAAACAGCAGCGTCCTTATAAACAAGAGAGACTTTTACAAAGAAGACTCCAAATGACCCAAGACACTCAGTTCAGGAGGGGAAAATGCCAACGTGTGAGTCTTGGGAACACTCCGAGACTCTGACGCACGTATCTTCACCAATGAACACAGAGCCAAATAGATTTCTGAAAAGAAATTTGGATAATTTGGCCATTAGAACAACCCAGTCGAACAGATTTTAATGGCATTTTAAGCCTTAGAAAATAAGGCTCCTTAATGTAAATGCTGACAGACCCTTAACTATAGCAAGACATTCATCGACACAGTAATAGCTTTAAGAGGGAGAGTAAAACACCTATTTACATTTTGAGTACCAGCCTATTCCCTAAACACATTCACACTGGAATCAGATAAAAGACCGAGACAGCCTCGGCTGACTGACAGGTGTCACCGTGGCAGGAGGATGAACGGGGATCAATCTCTAAAACTGCTATTAGTGATCGCACCCCATTTAAAAATCAAATGTTGTGATGACTGAATCACGTTTACCGACTGGCAGCGCCATTTTCTATTTTAGACCCACAGACGCCTGGATGGGTCTGTTAAAAAGAGACCGATGGTTCCCACCCGGGGGTCGACAGGGGTCCACGAGCCAGTACCTACAAAGTAGCCGGGTGTCCATTTGTTGGTCTACACCAAGCCACTGTCAAACACAAAGGAGACGTGAGTAAGCATGGTGTGAAAGATAAAATGGAAAGAAGGTGAGAAGACAGTGAGGGAGAGAGGGAAGGAAGGGAAGAGGCGTTCCAGAACCATACCCAGTTTCAAAAATAGCCTAGGAAACGATTGCTTTGTGTACCTACGAGATCCCTGGCCACTCAGCAGTGGCAGGTGGCCCTCTCTCCACGTGCCAGCCTCAGCGGGCAGCAAGGTCTCGCCGGACATGGACGGCTTCCTGTTAAGCTGTGCTTCTTCTCCATGCTGGCATGTGATACAGGGTGCCATTCACAAGAAGAGGTCCTCCCCTTTCCATCCTTCATCCTCCATCCTTCAGGGGAAGGCAAAGATCACCTCTGGGTCCCAGACACTGTCCTCATCCCCCTGCTCCTAGGGTTATGGCAAAGCTTCCCTTCTGGTGTCTGGTCTCCTCCTCGATTCATCCTTTGCACCAAGAGGTCTCTAGAGATCTGATACCTCTTACCCAAGGTCCTGCTTTCTGCTTCTTTTGTGTTAGCTTCAGTGCCTACAGGGATACCAAATTTCTGGACTCACTCTTCTAGGGCCAATTTGCAGCAGAGCGGGCTCTCTTAGAGAGCACTTGGGAAACTGAGTCCCAGGGCTCTGGAATGATGAGCAGAGTCACCAAGCAGAAAAGGATGAGAGAAGCTCCCGGCCCAGGCAGGCCCCCTCCCCAGACTCCCAGAACATCCAGGCTTTGCCTGCCGCGCAGGCCAAGTTCTGCCTCTGTCTTGAGACGTGTCAATCTGAATCCCAAATGTGCCAACCCGATCACCATCATCAACAGACTTCTTAATGAAGCTGCCAATACTGTCAATGGCATCTTTTAATGACACTTCATAAAGATAAAGAATTCTACAACTCCCTGTATGTTGCCATTTGGTTCCTTTTTTTCATGGCAGATTTGAAATGTTCTTTGACTAAAGATACAACCAATAATACCAGTTAATACTGATTGAACTCTAACTTATAAAAACCAGCAGACATTAACCAAGTGAGACTCCTGAAGGGGGAGAGAAGAAGGAGGGAGAAAGGGTCACGGGCCATAAGGAAGGGTGAAGGGGAAAATAAAAACATTTTAAAAAAGAATTTCACATGCCATCATTCATTTGGTACTCAAAAACAAATAAATAAAGTGAATGCCTAACACGTAGCTGTTTAAAAAATTACTCTGAATTACATAAATTCTAATCAGATCGGAAAATCAGAGAGAAGCTAGATATTCAGTGTCAAATAATTCTAATAGAAAATATATGTATTTGGTGAATTTTTACCCCATGTCAAGGATGGTCCTAAGCACCTTAAGTGTGAGGTGGGGTCACTAGTCCAACAGGCATGGTTTAAGGGGTCCCAGTCGGGCACGCCTCTTGCTTCTTGGACCTAGTACCCAGGTCCTTCTCGACTTACTGTGACTCTGGCTTGGTCCCTGTACTGGTGCCATCCTGTGCCAGGAACACCATTTCTCTAATGCCCTACAAACCAGCAAGGGCTTAAACACTACTATCCCCAGCTCCAGAGGAACAGATGATAGTAACAAGGCACAGGAGACCCTTCCTCAGGGTACACCAGCTAACAGCAACAGTAACGAGCAGCCGTGCCCACTGCTTTCCAAAGCTTTATTGTGCCCCTGATGACACCCAGGGCTCACCTGCTGAAAGAAAAAATCAGAGCAGGAACTCCCTGGTGGAGCAACGGGTTAAGCGCAGCGCTGTGGAGCTGTTGGCAGATGCAGCGCGAGTTCGATGCCCAGTCAGGGAGATTCCCACATGGCACAGCAGACCTCTCCTGCCGCACCCACTGCTCCCCTCAGCAGTGTATTTTGGTTGATCTGCCTGTTCTGCTCCCCACTCTGTCTCTGGTGAGCTCTCTCACCGCCCCACACCTCTGGTCTACACCCCAGCTTGTATGCATAAATAAATAAACCTTTAAAAAAAGAAAAATCAGAGCAGAAACCCTAACAGGGTGAATTCCTAAGTGGAGGGTAGCTCTATAGCCTTAACTTTTCAGAATCATGCAGTCACCTCCACCACCAACCTTTTCGATGAAAAAGGGGGGATTTTAGTAGATCGTTGCCCTGGAGGTGTTGTGAGGGGACCCTGCTAGATTCGAATGTGGCATCTGGTTCTTCTGCTCACTGGTCGTGTGAACTGAGAACAGCTCTTGTGACCCCGTCTTACCGCCTGTGTAAGGGGGCATCACACTAAACTGAGAGGCAGGTGCGTCCCCTTCAGTGGGAGATGCAAGTGGGAACGGAAGGCCCCTCTCTCACGGCAAGCAAACGGGAAGCCGGGCTGGGGCTGTCTGGCCTCCCTCCCTCCACCTCAGCCTCTTGGACTGTCTTTGGCTTCCTCACAGCAGGTGCCTGGGCGCCCCAGGCAGGGACAGAGGCAGCAGAACTGCTTCCGACCCAGCCTTCCAGGTTCAGGACCTCACTTCTGCTGGATTCTAGAGAGAGGGCAAGTCCCCAAGGTCAGACAAATTCAAGGGTAGGGGGATTAGATTCCATCTCTCAGTGGGAAGAAAAGCCAGGGTGTGGTTACCCGAAGGGGGTTGGATGGACAGGCAAGACCTGCCTCCACATTCACAGAGACCTACACCCCGAGACCTGATTTCCCCACTGGAGACCAAAAGCACAAGCACACTCAACAGGATCGTACAGAGCAGCCCCACTCATCTGCAGGGTTCCTTTGCCACGGCCTGATGGGTCCAAGGATGTCTTCTTGCCCGAAGTCACCCTTCCGTCCTGGCAGAGCCAAGACAGACTTTAAGGCGACTCGGGATCAGCCTGCACTGCCTTCCACGGTGTAACAGGACATGAATTAGCTGTTTTATGAGAGACTCAATTTCCTTATTACGGGGCAAACAGCCACTGTTCTATTCTAACTAACTAGACTGATTCAATTAACGGTGCTAAATACAGTTCCTACTTGAAAATAACTTCAGTTTACTGCTTCCACGAACCTCATTACATTTGATTAAACAAAATACATAGTAATAGACAAAAGATGTTGCAAACTTTTGGCCATGGCCCATTGAGTAGGGAGCCTGCAGCGCCGGCTGGGGTGGGGGTGGGGTCCGTGTGTGGGGTGCGCACACACAGTGAGGGTGGCTCAGCCCTGCCTCCTAACCTCCCTGGGACCCTGAGCTCCTGATCTCAACTAAGAAGAGGGCAAGGGCACCCACTTCCAAGAACTGGTATGGATCAGATGTGCCCTCCCCCCTCACCTCTCTTCTCCCCCCGCCCTTCCTGTGTGGTAGCCCAAAGCCAGAGCTGACTGGGTTTGGAGAAGAAGCCAATTAGGAGGTGACAACAGTTGCATCAGGTTATAAAGGGGGGCTGTAATATGATAGGGCCGCCCTACTTAGGGAAGAGACACCCGATCTCTCTCTCTCTCTCTCTCTCTCACACACACACACACACACACACACACACACACACAGCTATGTGAGGACACAGCAAAAGCCAGGACAAAAGTCTTCCCAGAAGCAATCCACCACTTTGGGTCTCTGGTCTCCAGGCTTGAGGCCTGTCGTGGGGCCCTCCCCATCCCTGATATTTTGTCACTGCATTTCAAACTGAGACTCACGTCAGTACTTAGAACAGTTCAGGACACAGAACAAGGGCTTGACACATTTTGGGCTGTGGCTACCCTTGTTTTCCTAGCCCTCCTTCCGGGCCTGTCAGGCACTAAGGCACGCCCGTGAGTCATGAGTGTTCAAGAGAAGAGAAGGAGCATCAAGGCCACCGCTGGCAAAAGCGACACTCAGTGCTCACACTCACACCGCCCAGAGCCGGAGCCTGGGGGCGGGGGCGGGGGCGGGGCTGTGCCCTGCTGTCCTCTGGGTCGAGCAGAGGGCCTAGAACCACTGGGCCAGCACAGGCCCACGGCTGGCTAGCGGCTCCACCGAGGTTCCAGGGCATCGTGAAAAGATGGCTTCCCTGTGGTCGGCTTCAAATCTATTCACTGAAACAAATACTTTCCCAAGGCTTCTCACTCGCTCAAGAGCTCAGGATAAGAAACAAAAATGAGTCAAGCACTTGTTCTCCAATTCACTCCCTTCCAATCCTCTAT
The DNA here is from genome assembly GCA_004024925.1 of Scalopus aquaticus. Lineage (NCBI taxonomy): Eukaryota > Metazoa > Chordata > Mammalia > Eulipotyphla > Talpidae > Scalopus > Scalopus aquaticus. The sequence goes on from PVIJ01003287.1 coordinate 86,344, forward strand.
GGGAGGATAAGTCTGAGGCACCCCACGATCACGATCCCCGCAGACCACACTGGGGCCCAAGACATTACCATATGAAGTTGGCAAGTCCTCAGCAGGGGCCACAGAGAAGGGCCATAGAACCCTCCTCCCACCACTTCTGCCTCAAAGCGCCTATTCTCAGCCTTCCCGGCCCTCTCTAGCCAATCTCTCTCCTACCATATCTGACCAGGGAGTCCCCCTCTTCCAGCCAGTCTCCCAGGAAGTCCTCCTTTTACTAGCCCTCACCCCAGGCTGGCCAGCGGCCCCACCTTGGACCCCACAGCACTCATTCTCAGGGCCCAGTCCGTGCCCAGGACTCACGCTCTGCTGGCTTGTCTGTTTTCTTCACTTGTCTTTAAACATGACCAGGCACCTCTGTGTTCTCACCATCCAGCAACAGGGTTGGTGTACTGTAAACGCTTGGTGGAAGGATGGGGATGGGTGGATGGATGGAGGACGGATGGACAGGTGGGTGGGTAGATGAGTAGGCAGGTGGGCGGGCGGATGGGTGGCTGCGCCTGCCTCCCTTAATGAGAGATTGACAACTCTCTTTTGATGAATGAGACCAACCTTGCTCATCTCTGGTCTCCACTTGCTTTGAGGAGCCCGGTGTAGAGCTAATCATTAGATGGTTACTTTCCTGACCTTTTGGAGTTTGGTGGGTTGAGGGGGGATGAGCTGAGGGGGGATGTCGGGGACCTGGGGCATGGACTACGCATCTGGATCCTGTGTGTCTGATAGATTTCTGTTGTTTAATCAATTTTCAATTGTTTTTCACCATTTCTTCATTTGACGAAATACTACATTAGCCACGTCGTCTTAACACTGAAGCTTCGTGATGAAAAAGTAGACATTTCAGTGGGGAGAGCAAGCATCGCTTGTTGCCAAAGCATTTTGGGTCTTACTCCAGGAAACATCTGTCACCTCTGTGACCTCTGACCCTTCCCTAACCCCCATCATCTCTTCATGATCTGGAAAACAGGGAGCAAGCCATTCCTTCCCGCTCACGGTGACGGTGAGATGAGTGAGCGCCCAGCACAGAGTAGGCGCACTTAACACTGCTCCGTCTTCCATGACCCTTAGGTTTTTTTGTGTTTGTTTGGCTGGGTTTTTTTCTATATTTATTTTTATTTATTTATGCCTACAAGAACCAGGGTGTAGGTCAGAGGTACAGGGGGTGAGAGGATTCACCAGAGACAGTGGGGAGCAGGACAGGTGGATCTACTGAAATACACTGCTGAGGGGAGCAGCGGGGAGACAGGAGAGGTCTGCTGCGCCATGTGGGAAGCTCCCTGGCCAGGGATCAAACTCGTGCTGTAGTGGCTGCGGATAGCTTCATAGTGCTGAAACTTAACCTCTGTGCCATGAGGGAGGCCCCCCAACTCTTTGGTTTTAAAGGGGCTTTCAGCACAGAAAGTTTAGTAGGAAATATTCCCGGTTGTGGGGAAGCAGCACAGCAGTGGGCTTGTAAAGGAGGACAGGGAACAATGTTCACTGGGAAAATGCAGCCTGTACAGAACTGATCGCCATTATCAGGTAAAATTGACCCAGGAAGTTCAGGTAACAGGAGTTGCCCGAAAAATATCCTGGCTGTCAGGATAGTGTGCTGGTAGTGTGGTAGTGTGCTGGTGCTTCTTTCATATTCTGATAAAAATTTCCCAATCTCACCACTTAGGATAAAAGAATTAACCCCTGTACTGGCAAAGACTGAGCTGATAGAGACATGGACCCTTCTCTACCTGCCAGCTGTGCTCAGCACAGATGCTCTTCCTGTTTTCCAAAATATTTATCACCTCTCTGCGCACAATAAAAATGGATTAATTTGGGGCCTCCCTGGTGGCGCAGCGGTTAAGCGCTGCGCGGTGGAGCTGTCGGCAGCGCACGATGCGAGTTCGATGCCCAGCCGGGGAGAATCTCCCATGGTGCTGCAGACCTCTCCTGCCTCGCCCGCTGCTCCCCTCAGCAGTGTATTTCTGATCTGCCTGTTCCGCTCCCCACTCTGTCTCTGGTGAACCCTCTCGCCGCCCCACACCTCTCGCCTGTACCCCAACTTCCATGTATAAATAAATAAATCTTTAAAAAAAAAAAAAAAGGACCAATTCTCTGAATCAAACCAGAATCTGTCTCCCTCGCTCACCGCTCCCGGATCCAGACACACGAGGGCTTGGTTATGAGGAGCACAGCAGTAGACACGCAGGGCTTCTGTTCAAATTCATACATAATCAAAACAAATTGAATATCCACCCTTATTTCCATAGGGAGCAGCGCTATAATGATTAATGCTTGACAATGATATTTAATTAAAGCTTATTTACTTTATAAGTACTTTCCGAGTATTTTTCCTGTGGTATACCAAGCATTAACATTCCAAGATAATCTAACATATCACAGTTGAAGACAAGGGTTATAATAACAAGAAGAAACTCACATCGGCATCAGGCACTGCCTGGAAACATTTTTTACAATAAATAATATTTCCAGTACACAAATTTGAAAACAATTTGATTCTCAAGGTCTAGAGGTTTTTTTTTTTCTCTCTCTCTCTGAACATACATCACACACAAAAAAACACAACCCCTCAAATCTCTGTCTACATTTTAGTTATTTAGTTTCACCAATTTTTGTTGCAAAATTCCTTACCCTCTTCAAACCAGCCTGAGGCTCTAGTAGAATTAAACCTGACATTTTCAGCGACGGTGTGTTCCTATCTAAAAATTGAGAGAGAATCGGCACATAGATATCTCCCAAATTTCACACCAGAAAACTCAGAATTGTTTTCAGGTACTGATATATAATGATGAAAGTTACATTGAAATATTCAATTCTGGAACAATTTCTGAGGTCTTGAATATTTCCTTCCAATTCCTACCAATCTACTCTTAAAAGACTAATTAATTATCTGTAATATAATTGAAACTATTGTCCTTTACCATTGGGAGAAATTTGATTTTATTTGTGCAATTTCTGCAGAAAGCATGACAAACCATTTATTCATTTTTAAAAGAAGTTAGAAGCTAGACTTTGGAAAGACTGATTTTTCAATTTTTCTAGTCACTGGGGTCAGGTAGCTATAGAAATCGCTATAATGAGATGAAAAATAATCATTCCTTCTGGTTCACTACAAGCTTACAGCATAAAGTTCTTACATTCTGCTTCTTCTCCATCCAGCCCCAAAATAAACAGCAGGGCATCCTGCAAAGGATTTCATGGGCGTCTTGCCAATGCAGGCTGCTCCCCCTCTCCGGGAGGGATTTCTGGCGACCCCTGTTCCTGATGAATCTACCTCGTGCAAAACACACACCGTGTGGGCAGTTCTGACAGAGGATAGCAGACCTGTCATTCTTTCAGATTAAGGAGGGGGTGTGACCTCACTCGGGGTCTGGGTAAGGCGCAATTGTCTCAATGGGGTGAATTTGGATCCTCTGCTTCTTTACATTTCAATTTTTTTTTCCCTGATCCACATAATCTCGAACCGTGACATGGTGATCCTTAATGCGTATTTCATACAAACTCTTTAAATTTGCATCTTTCAAATCAGCTGCTAGGTCTTTGACCCATTTCGTCAACAGCCCCATTTTACAGAGGGAGAGAGGATTAAATGAGATGAGTCTTCCCCTCAGGAAAACATGCAGTTAGCAGAGTACAGAAATCCACAGCCAACCTGAGACACTGTTCCATGCAAAGGACCTGAAGCCAGGTAAGCTGCAGGTGTGTGGACAGGTGAGGGGAGACGTGTGCAGAGAGAGCTGTCCCTGGTTATATGCGTTCTGGTGTTCCAGCACTATCAGTGACAGTTGCCTTTCAACCCTATGAGGTAGCTAAACTACGCTGCATTTACTTAACTGGGCTTTGAATTTATGAAAAATATATCAGTTCTGTTCGACATCAGTTAATATTCCAAATTCGGGGCATGCCTTTTAATTCTACTCACGATGATGAAAGTGTATTTTATAACAAGGTGTTCTATTGCTTTCTAACTATTCATCTTACATGTGTACATAAATGTTAAATGAGTTGGAGAGGCATTAAAGCCAATTTAAATGCTTTTAAAACCAAAGGTGACATCCATTTAGGCTGGCTTTCTAATAAATTCTGATTTTTTTTATTTGAGGAAAAATATATAATTGCTAAGTTGATGCAATTTAACATGGTATTTTTAGCCTCAAAATAGTAAATCCCTTTTAAATCAGCCCTCTTTGTACTTGTTACAAAGAGTTAATAATATAAGGCGAGTGAAAAATAAGTGCAGTTATTAAATACCTTATTGATAAGTTGAGACCAAGAGTTATACCAACAGAGAAAGGAGGAGAATCGTGATGAAGTTGAAATATAAACAAATATCTAATGCCACTTTGCTGGATTAAGTGCACTGTCTAAAAGAAAAATTTAAGGAAATAATTTAAATAAATGGTATAATAAGATCCTTTTAAGAGACGGCTGTTCAGATCCATATTTAGATTCACGTTCTTTTATCCATTCTGTGAATAACAACCAGCTTTTGTTATTTTCTTACCTGAAACCATTTTAAAAATAAATTTCAAGTGCTACAAATCACTCAGAATGTAGGTGCCCCTAATTCATACCATTTTGTTGCCACTGAGGAAATCCTCCTTTTCCATTTTGTGTCACTCTCTTTTTTTCTCCCACTGTACCTCTTTCTTGCAGGAGCGTGGACAGTTAAAGTTTTGTGTTTCACTAGTTTTGTTTTCAATTTCATGATTAGGAACCCACTTTTCCAAATCAAAATGTTTTAATAATTTTAAAGGGGGAGAGAAGCAATACCTTTGGTAAATATTTTTCACAAAGCCTATAACAACTAAGTCACTAGACATGTAAACACCTATATATTCCAAACGCCTTTTTATATGAATTAATGAAATCTTAAAAGGCCTTTATTTTGCAACAAGCAATTTTGCAAGCCGTTAGTCCATAATACAAACTAGCCTCTTCGGCATAGTTAAAGGGGGGAAAAAGTGTTAAGCGGCCAAGGTATTGACACTTACAGAGTGGCATCAACAGCTGGGGATGATTCATTCCTGCCTGCTTCCTTATCGGGGTACACTTCTGTGTGAGGGAGCAAACATCATCCACACGCCTGTGTCCACCGTTGCACCAGTACACCCCAGTGTGTGCACGACACCTGCAAATATGTCCAAGGATCAACCCACAAACACAGCGAGCACACCCTCTGTCCAGTCAGTACCACAGAGTCCGACTAACAGGCAGCTTAGCCAATCCGCTGATTTATCAATAAGACCCGCACGATAAGGAAGCCTGGAGAAATAATCCACGTGTTTAAGTTTTAAGAAAGGGGGTCCCTAGTTCGAAGACCCACCAACCCAGCTAGCCCGAGATCTAGGGGGCCCCAGACCTGGGATTTCCCTGGCTAAAGTTTCCATCGCCGCAGGAAAATTAGGAACAACAGGTAACCCTAGAAGGAAAGAAGTTGGGAGTTCATTTTATTTGGGGCAAGGGTCCCGAGGTAAGGAACTGGAAAAGTTGCAAAGAATTTGAACGTGCTGTGTAACAAGGAGGGAGCAGTACCCTGGTGAAGGAACATTTTACCATTTACAGGGGCGTTGAGTCTCAAAAACTGGAGACTTCCTCAGCATCCCAGTGGAGTGGACACTTCAAGTGGTGCCCAACTTTTAAATGACCTCATGTGGAAATGGGTCATTAACATTACGCATGGCGTACAATTCCCATCTCAGACATTTTAAAGTGTATGATTGCACATCATCAATGACATCAGAAAGATGTTACCTTTCTAAAAAGAAGGGGTTAGGTTAGGGCCTCCCTGGTGACAGAGGGGATTAAGTCTCAGCTTTATCATCACCACTGCCTAAGTTCGATTCCGGGCAAGGGAGCTTCCCACAGGGAGCAGCAGACCTCTCCTGTCTCGCCTACTGTTCCCTTCAGCAGTGTATTTCAGTCGATCTGCCTGTTCTGCTCCCCACTCTGTCTCTGATGAATCTTCTCACCCCCACACCTCTGCCCTACACCCCAGTTCTTCTATGCAAAATAAATAAATAAAATATTTGGGAAAAAATGCATTGGGATGACCCTACATATTTTAGGAACCATTGTGGGTATATAAGGATAAGAGTCAAAAAAATTTTACCAGGCTAATTTAGATTTCCAAGATGCTGAAAATAGTAATTGTATAAAACCCTGAGCCTAAAAAAAAAAAGTCAGATCAATTTCATAAGTGATTGCAGTCAAATCTTCAAAAATCAGACCAAATTTCTCCCTTAAATCAGCAAATGGGTAAGACAAAGTTGCCAAAGAAATCTGAAGAAACTGATCGAGAAGCAGTCTTTTGAAATGTTCCCCTCATAAAATGAACCCGTAAAATTAATCTCCCTGGGCGCTTTCCATGTTCAATCGGCACAGAAATAACTTTCAGAGCTCAGGTCATTAGCTGGAAAGTGCCCAGGTTGGTGGGTCCTACAGGCCGAAGCTGAGTGCCCCTCAACACACAGGCATGGCAGGCCCAGGTTTGCTCAGCACCGGAGGGGGGCTGTGCCTTAGAAAAAAGGCAGCACTGGGGACCCAGAAAAAGAGGGGGAAAGCTGGATATTCCCAAAGCACTTCAGTTCACCTTATTCACACGTCACGTCTCCTCCTACAGAAACAAACCGTGTTAGTTTGGTCTCTCTCCACCACTGAACACACGCACACGCAGCTCTCCGCATATGCCGCTAGTAAGGCCACCCCGCTGGTACAGGGCACCTGCACCCCTTTAATCGATGGAAGGAGCCTCAGGGAGGCCTGGAGCCTTGTGTGAAGGAGGCTAGGGAATGCCCAGGGAGGGAGGTTCCGGGCCCAGTAACTGGCCATCACCAGGAGCTTCTTCCAGGCTGAGCTCCCCCCCTGCAGTTGAAGGGAGAGACAGTCAGAGGCAGCTCGTGTCAGAGGGACCTGTATGTCTGGGAGGACGGAGGACAGACGCCGAGCTCCTGTCAGACAGTCCGTGGGAGAGCCTGTCTCCGTGCACAACCTGTGGCGGCCAGCTTCTCAGTCCCCTGAGCCTCTCCTGTAGAACTGCACCACCCGCGTCTGCACAAAGTTAGACCTAGAACGGCACGTGCCCCAGAAATCCCAGCGGTGGGCATGGACACCCCAAACAATGGAAAATAGGGACAGATACTTGCACATCCACATTCACAGCAGCTCTGGTCACAACAGCCCAAAGAGGTGACGACGCGTGTCCACCCTCCGAGAACGGGGCAGTGGAGGGCGGGGTTTGAAGACCACAGAACACAACTCAGCCGTAACCAGGGAGCAGGTGCGGGCACAGCGACCACCCGGGCAGCCTGGACAGCCTCGTGTTAAGTGAAATCAGCCGGCACGACAAGACGGACAGCGGACAGTTCCACGAGTGCGGAACATCTAGAATAGGCAAGACTAGAGGGGACCAGGTGCAGAGGGGAAAGGGAAATGGGGAACAGAATGATTTTTTTATAAGATTTATTTTTTTTATGCGTACAAGCTGGGATGTAGGCCAGAGGTGTGGGGGGCGAGAGGATTCACCAGAGACAGAGTGGGGAGCAGAACAGGCAGATCAACAGAAATACACTGCTGAAGGGAGCAGCAGGGAGACAGGAGAGGTCTGCCGCACTATATGGGAAGCTCCCTGGCTTGATGTCGAACTCGTGCTGCAGAAGCTCTGGATAGCTTCATAGTGCTGAGACTTAACCTCTTGCATCACCAGGGAGGCCCCGGGAACAGAATGATTGTTTGGGGGGATAGAAACTTACGGAAATAAGCAGTGATGAGGGTAGCGCAAGATTGTGACTATAATTAATGACATTGAGTTGCACAGTTAAAAATGATTAAGATGGCAAATTGTGTATTATATAGAGATGACCACAGAGGAAAACAGCTGTAAGTGAATAAAAGACCCCTCCATGCAGCAAATGCACAGCGTTGGGAGGATTCAAGTACAGAGCTCATTCTGCAGCGAGTGGAAAGACAATGGACTAAGTGACCCTCCCCCGCCATGTCCCTTCCCCAAGGCACGTGGTCCTACCTGACTGGAGCCATCCTCAGCCACCAGCACGTGAGTTCTGAGCCTCTCAGGTTCAGACGCTTCTATTCTGCCCTGTCTGCAGTATGTGGCCCTCCCTCTCAGGAAGCTTCCTTTCTTCCAGGGGAGCCAGAAGGAAGAAGGAGTGGAATGTCAGTTTCTGACAAAGGCAATTAGCAAGTTGTACTCACAGGAACTTACTTTTTCCCCCAATCATGAGCTTTACAATTTACTGCATCTAGAAAGAAGCTGAATTTAAAATGCAATTATTGTGCAGTAATTAACTTTGTCCAAATGAGGTCCTTTCAGAACTCAGTTTCTTTCAAGCTCCATGATGGAACCCAGTCTCCTGCGTTGGTTAGCTTGGGTTTGTTTTGTTTTTCACATTTTTCAATAAAGACTTTTTTTTTTAATGGTCAAATGACTGAATTTAAAAAAAAAAAAAGAGTCTGGTTCAATATATTTGGGTCCTTTTCAGGAATTCTGTCACGGTGTTCAGAATTTCAGCTTTGTCTTTGGGGTGGGTGAATGGGAAGCTTCACTCTAAATTGCTTCCGAAGCAGCCTCTGGACAGCTGGGTGGAGTCAGCCAGCCCAGGACAAGGACAGCAACAGTTAGACCAGCCCCACCTGACTTCACCTTGAACTTTCCTGAAGATTGCTGGACGCCTGGACTCCAAGCTGAGGAGACTCAACAAACCGGCAGATACCTAGAAAGAGCCACTACCTCCTCCTCACTGCATCCTGCGCCTTGAGAGCTCTTACTTTTCTTTGTTTTGTCCCCCAGGACAGTCCTCAGGGAGGGGAGGTGTCCTGTAAGAGTAGAGGTTCACCAGCCCAAACACAGCATGCCTGGCCAGACAGACGGGCTGAAGGTCAAAACCTTGTTCCCATAAAGTAGAACAGCCCAGCCTGCTCCCTCTTCCCCCTGTTTTTCTCTGGGTGAACATGTGAAATGTGGTTTACCTTAAAAAGACCTCTCAAATATTTCTTGAAGTTAAAAACCTCCAGGCAGCACTAAATCCTGAGACATTTAGAAAGCAACGCCGCTCCCTCCTGGAAGACCACCTAGCGGGGAAGGCACAGGCCCTCCAAGGCCTCGGACTCCTTTCAGCCCCTTCACCCCATCCAAACACAACGGAAAGTGAGTCCTTTCTCCCTCTCCCACGCACCCTAGCTCCATAAAGCCAAGGTGTAACCGGATTCTGTACAAGCCACCAGCCACGTTTTGCCAAGAGGGAGAAAGAAAAAGAAGAGAAAGAGAAGACGCCGAGAACCTCGGCAGATACACGTTGGCCCTGCCAATGACTCTCTGTTTAACTTGTAATCAAAACAACTCAAACCCAGTTACTGTTTGCATAACTGCCAAGTTTCTCAATTTCAGCAGTCGGCAGCAGGCCCTCAGTATGACAGGCTGTCTTTCAGAATCCAGCAGAACCTGCCAAAGCTCAGAGGCAACTGGTACAGCGAATGCCAGTGAGCGAGGGCACCCCAACACCTTTCCTCTGCACATGAAGGCACGTGGCCTTGTCCCCACCCCAGCCACCACAGGAGGACCCCCCCCAGCACACACACTGGGAGCTGTCCAGACCCTAGTCCACCGCCCCCTCCTTGGGCCGCTACTTTCCAGCGCCTGCTGGGCATTAGTCAGTACTCCAGGATGGAAATAAACCACCAAGTTTTCTTATTAGAGAAACTGGGGTGGGGGAGGAGGGAAGCATTCTGCCAATAGATGAAAAGAACCTCTCAAATCAAATAGACTCAGAAAAACTCGCTTTCAAGTGCCCGACGGTATCATGCAATCTATAGATAACGTTAGGTATTCAGATGCGCTGCAAAGTGTAATTGAAAATAAAATAGACATTAAATGCGTACAGGCGCATCTTTAAATCTCGCATCCTAAAAGCTTCTTGTGAAACGGAAGATAAGGCTTCTCTTTCCCTAGGAAAGTGGAAGCTTTTAAAATCCAGTTGCTCCTGGGGGGAGGGGGCAGGGGCTGGGTGGAACAGGTTCAGTTCCCTCCAGGATCGTGGAGCTGATTAGCGGAGCAGATATTAATGAATAAGCATTGTTTTGACTGCAACTTTGACTATAACCTGCTGATTTAATGACTCACACTAAGTTTAGGGAGTGCAGGCTGCAATCTTAATTATGCAAACGTGGCCGCGCTCCGGATATTAATAACAGCGAGCATAAATATCAGAACTTGACAGAAACACATAATTAAGGCAGGGAGGCACGCCTGTTGGTGGGGCCAGTGGACACTAAATGGCAGGACAGGCTCCTGACTCTGCCACTTAACCAAAATCTGCCTCCACGGTAAATACTGTTGTTGTTGTTTTTGCAGTTGTTTCAAATCTCTTGGAAGAGGAGCCGGGTTGCTGGCTCTGGAAATGCGACAGGAGCAACTGTATTGACAAGGAAGAGACCGCATGTGGTTCCATTCTCCTGGGGCCAGGCTGGCAGGCAGGCGAGCAGCCAAGGACAGAGGCCGGGACTCCAGAGGCCGCCCAGTTACAGGGCAGGGAGAGAGCACTCCCCTTTCCTGAGGACCACCCTCTTACAGCCTGACTGCGGCGCCCCCAGCTTGGCCATGGCGGCGTGGTCCTTGGCAAGATCAGGGGTCCCATCTCAGCCCCTCGGCCAGCGCCCCGAGGGGCCTGCATCAGAGGTGGGTGTGCACGCGGGAGGGAGGCTGTGCTGTGCCTCCCGCCTGCCCTGTCACCCCCCGCCCCCAGTCCGGGCGCACTCTCCAAGGCGGCCGCCTCGCCAGCGGGAACCGCTCAGCCGCCGTCTCCGCTGGGCCTCGGATGCCTGCGCCCTCGCGGCGATCCCGGCCTCCGCGCCCCGAGCCGCTTTCATTTCCAAGCTCAAGGCTTCGTTGGAGAGGAAGAATTTTTTTTTTTTAAGTGCAATTCACCCATCCGCAGGTTTTTTTTCCCGAACCAAAAAACGTTAGCAAAGGAAACAGGATTCCCGTGGCCCGGGCTGAACAGCCAGGCCGATCACCTGGTGGCCCTTTCTGGATCCCGCCGCCCTAGGAAAGCCGCTAAGAAAAGCGCGTCGCGGAATTTTAATTAGCAGACAGGCGAATTCCTCTTAAGTTTCCGTTTTTCAATCAGGGAAGCTATGAATGGGCCTGATCGCTTTCCCGGGAAATCTTACGAGCGTGTGCGTGTGCGTGTGCGTGTGCACAGGCCTTCCAGTCCGGCTTCTGCGCTGGGAGGGCCCAGGCGAGATTTTGAGGACAATCGCCCCATCTGGGCGTCCCCTGTTGCCCGGCCTCTGCCCCTCCCCCACCGCCACCCGCCACCCCCGGCCGCCGCAGCTCTCCACCACCCCCACCCCCCGGCAGCCCAGTGTGCGCCCAGCTCCTTTTTGGTATGCTAATTCCCAGAACTGCCTCAATTTGCAATTCCTCCCTGGAAACGTTATTCAGATTTCTGCGGCCGTGCGGGGGGGTGGGGGGCAGACGGGGAGGAGGATGCTGGGAGATTTCTTTGCCTGCACCTTGGTCAGACAGGTAAAATAAACTTAGCTCGGCGCCGGCCGACTCTCCTGCCCTCCCGAGGCCTTCTTTGGTCTGAACAGAAGACAGGAGAGCGGGCAAGAGAAAATACCGGCGCTGCCTCCTGCGGGAAAGCAGGACCGAGCTCTGGGGGTAGCGGAGAAAGGGGCCAGGTTCCTTTTACAAACTGTTGTTCTCAGTTATTTATTTTCAGCCCTTTGTACACAGGCTAGGAGAAGCCGCCTCATCAACTTTACTTAGAACTGGAGGGGGGGTTCCCGCTTTGCCTAAGATAACCCCCTTTCTTGCATTTGAAAATAAATGTAAAGTTTACCTTGGGAACAAATGATTAATGAAGTGTTTTCAATGTACCCCAGCTGTTCACCATAATAGAAGCATAATTTGATGTTTGAGGTCCTTAAGCCATTTGATGGCAATTGATTTCTTTTTCTTCTTGGAGGGGGCTACGGGGCTGGGGTGATTAAAGGGTTAATATTCAAATCAGAAATTTGCAAGGACTGCATAACGGGAGTGCCACCCTCATAACAATAGGAATTTTTAACAATATCCAGCCTTGTTAGCAAGAGAGTTACATGCATTGAGGGCAATCAGAGTGTCTTGTCAGTTTCTTTTTATCTACCATCTCCAACCGCCGAGGAGCCGAAATGAAGCACTTTGGAATTATCAATTTCAGCCACATTTGCATAACAAAGCCCCCGAGGAAGAGGCATGATAAATGTGAAGGACCCCTCTTGGAAAGGGAACTGTCAACCGCGCCCCGAAAGATTCTCCGACCGAGCGCATTCTCCGGGACTGCAGTCAGCGAAAATAAAATGAAAGCATTAAAGAAAGTCATTCTCTCAGAGAGAAAAATCTCCCCCTCTGCACAGAGAGAACTGGATGAAATGACATTATGCATATGAAAATGTCCAGAAAGATGTTTGATTTATGTATGCATTAGATGCAAATTCCATTACGGTTCGCGCGCTGTTGTGTGATTTGGCGCTGAACACATCAGCGCCCTGATCAGATCTGATCTCATTAATTCCGACAAGGAGAGAGAGAGGGAATTGAGAAGAATTTATGGCCTGGACACTTGAAAGAAGTAAATTGTAATTCTGTTTAAAGCTGTAGCGAACCTTTTAAACACCTTTTATTATAGGGAAGCAGCTCTCACGTTTATAACACCATGAGGACTTACTTAATCTTGTACAGGGGGCTTCTGGTTCTCATTTAGGGGGGAAAAAAGCTGTGACCTTTTTTCGAGGGAAGGAAAAAAAGGAGAAAATGCCTATCTTAGACGAAATCCAGGGTCCACGTCACAATCGTAGGATCAAAGTAGAAATGGAGCCTCTGCGAGTAATTGTGTAAACGTTTGCTTTTAAGGATCGTGCTGTTGTTGTTTTAGTGGCTTATATTTTCAAATAAAATGCCAAACAGTGAATGAGTATTTTTTATGGGGCTGAGTGGCTGATTTACATTGTAAAACGTCTTTAATTGCGTTACAGATAAAAGTCCCACTAAAAATATATGACGAGATGCCTTGGGAAAAGGTCTTCTGAAATCTCCACTTAATAGAACTGCTTTGGAAACACAGTCGATTTCAGAAGACCAAAATAAATAACAGCAATAATAATAATAATAATAATAATAATAGTGACCCAGCTCCAGGACAGTTGTAAGGGGAAATGTATTTATGTTCGGAAAATCCTAGATTGTGTGCTTCTGTCAATAATGACTCTGGTTGTTCTTTTGCCTCTGAATAGCTTTAATAAGTCGTTTCCTCCTTTCAGGAGTAATAATCAGCCGTCTTGGGTGACATGTCCTGCATTTACTGGGTAGCGAGTGGAAAGCCCAAAGTGTCTCAGTATGTTACTGCATCCAGTATCGGGGTCTCTTCCCAAGCATCACGACCCCCTGGGGTGCAGCTTTGCCTGCAAGACTTGGGTTTTCTTGTGCATCCTTCATCTTCCAGAGCTATGATTAACTGCCTTCCCAGGGCCAGAGGTGGGGGGCGGGGTGGTTTGTGGGGCGGGGGGAACCTTAGTTACGGGTCATGTTTGATTTGAGATGGGAATGAAGAGATCAACGCAGCGCTCTCCTCCCAGGCAGCCCACGTCTTCCGGGGGGCCGAGCCCACGGAAGTCATTGCTGAGTTTAGCAAATGTTTATCCAAAAGGATGCAGCAAACTTACACGTGAAGGCAGATTAACAGCGACTCGGCGGCCAAGTGTTTCAGGACCGGGTGACCCTGTTTAAATGTCACGTTTTGTCAGAGGCTGATGCCCAAGTCGTTCCTCATTTCCACAGAAGCACCGCCCGTGCGCTGTAGATATAATTATAGATGAACGCACACCTTATTTACACTATGCGTCTGTGTTCCGAGCCTCCTGTGCTGTGTGTTTTTAAAGACCCGGGGAATGCGTAGCGTCTATTGGTTTGCCCGAATTCCAACGTGTAACACCAGCAAATCAGGAAAATAATTGGGTTTTCCTTCGAGAAGACAGAGAGGGGGGAAAAATTCTTCTTCCTGTGATGTTTTAAAAATTCAAAATCTCCTCATTTATCTCCATGATGGCTCTAACCACACCGTTGAAAGGTATATTTAGGTTGCAGAAATTGTATTGTAGAATGTGGAAATTCAAGTCTTCTCACTTGGGGGACTTGAACGAATCATGCACCTTTTCAATAGGATTGTCTGCAAGGAAGGGGGAGAACTTACCTTGGCATTATACGGGTGGGATTTTTTTTTTCCAAGGAGTTTTAATGTGTCTGGGTATGTGTGAAGGCATGCATAGAAAAACGGATCCCGTTTGCTCGCCTTCAATTAAATCGTCCCTCAAATATACACAGACGGAAATGTATATATTATATTTCACAGTAAGAGAAGGGGTGGCTTTCTCCTATCTTCACACAGACAGTCAGACCCGACCGTACTGCACACGCACACGCACACGCACACGCACACACACACACACACACACACACACACTGAATGGGTAAGGCTTGGTGATTAAGGTCATGCTGTTTGTTCATTTCTGCCCTGGCTAATGTGATTGAATTGCAACAATACCTTTGAACTCCCTGGCTCTGATCTGCATACTAATTGATACCATGTCCTTGACAATGACCTTTCCCCACCATCCACCCATTCTGGGCCCTGCTCAAAAGTTGCTATTAAAATCCAGCAACAGCAAAAAAGTCCCTTTATAAAGAGCTTCTTTGAGCAGTGTGTTACTCCCTAGCTCCCCCTGCGAGATGTTTTAAGAAATAAAAAGTGTGTGACCAGAACTGGAAAGCAGATTCAGAGAGGAAACCTCCAGCTTTTGAGCCACTCACTTCAAAAGCCAGGAGGAGAGAAATGTTTTTCAAAACTTATCCCTGTGCTTGTCACATTTTATCCCCAAATCTGTGATGGGAGTTTCTCTGCAAGATATTTCCTCAAATCACCTCTGAGTCATCAGAAGCTATAGGTCAGCTTCATTCTGCAGATACCAGTGGACAGGGGTCCATCTTTATTTAAACTTTTGATATTTTGTTCATTGTGGACTACCGTGCATTCATTTGCAGTGTTTGTATAACCTTGCCTTTTCAAAAACTTTTGTCTCTGAGGACCCAGCTCGTGGTGTTCCCTTACATCTTTCACCGGAGATGCTCTCTGGCTTGTCTTATCCTCCAGGTGGCTTCACAGAGGGCGTCGGTGTCAGATTCTGTGACTGAAGAAAAGAAATTAGAAAACTGAAAAAAATATAAATTTTCCTAAACGTATACATATTTCCCTAGGAATTTCAACGGGCATGAAAATCAGGTGAAAATGCTTGATGAGGACGCTGTCGTATTTGTGCAGAGGAAAGGGCTGGAGCCACACAGACATCCAAGAGCCCTGCCAGATGCCTGGAAAATTGCTCCGTGCCAATGGATTCACCCACCAGAAGCTGGGAGATGCCGCGCTTCCATTAGGAAGTCAAAGTTAGACTCTTGGGGTGGCCTGGAAAAGAAAAGACATCTCTTGTGAGGAGAAAATTTATCAAAGCGATTTATTCAAAGCGATGCTAACAGCAGTCCTCAAACCGTCTGCGCCAAACAAAACACAAAACCTTTTCTCTGCAGTTCAATCACTGATAATATCCACGGCAGGTTTCCTTGAAATTTGCTTCCAGGATCAATTGAAGGAGGCCGCTGCCCTCTTACTGCTACATAAGGCCCCCACAAAAGCCAAGGAGCCCCAATCTCCAGCCAGCACCCCGGGTGTCACTTGCTGACCGACAGACAGGACAGTGAGAGAGACTAGGGGCAAACGCTACCTGTTCCCTGTCCTTGTCCCAGCTCCACCCGGCATCTGAGCCTCTCGGCAACCTCGCCCAGGACACAGGGACAGGAGCACCGGTGCCACCGAGGGTCCCTGTCCCCAGCCTCTCTGGGCTTCCCTGTCTTCCCATTCCAGTAGGTCCACACTTTCCTCAGAACACGTTGTTCTAAAAAAAAAAAGGAAGAAAAAAATCTGCCTGTAATTTGTCATGAATTTCAATTACCAAAAAACTTTTGATTTTTTTTTTTGCACAAAAGGAAAAAAAAAATTGGCATCCCTCCAGGTTTTGAGAATGTGGTGAATGTGGAGAATGACAGAAAGATAAAGATGGGGGATGACACCATGAACATACGGGTTCACCGGCCTGGCTGGGCTATAAGCCCCGAATCCAGCTGCCTGGAGGCTGGGTGGGAGAGGGCGCTGTGTTCGAGGGGCTGCACGTCTGACAGGTCCCCGGAGCTTCTGGAGCTGACAAGTCACAGAAGTGGCTCTCGCCTCCCAGAGCTGCGGGCACACACGGAGCTGGTCCACAGCGCGGAGAGGGTTAGAGAGGGAAGAAAGCCTCTGCGTGACTGGAAACTCGGAGGGGATTCTTCCCTCCTCAGATGCACACAATACTTACCAGCCGGCAGCAAAACTTTTTTTTTTTTTTTTTGAAATGTGCAACCATGTGAAGCTTTTCTGGTTTCAGGTTGACACAGAAATTGAGAACCAGCTTGTTTTCATCCAAATAAATTCAAGCTGAAGACCCTCTTGCCTAAGCTGGGAGTATGTCTACACCGAGAAGCTGATGCTGCTGATCCGTTCATCTGCCAGCACCTGGGCCCGGGCAGCTCAGGACACCAGAGCCCCGGGCGGGCCTGTGTGGCTGCCCCACCATTCAGGACCGAGGCTCAGCCCCCTATCCTGGGGCCAGGGTGTGATCGCGGGAGGAGGGCTGTTTTCTGCCATTAAGGGATAATTTGGGATTTTTGAGGAGCTGGATAAAGAGTTGGAGCCTCATGCATGTTTTTCAAAGAAGTAGATCAAACTGTCACCCTTGAAGTGGTCACCTGCGACAGTGCACAATGCAAATGTCGAAGTGCATGGAGTGGCCCACGGGCTCCAAGAGGAGTGGAAGGTCAGAGGTCACAGGGCCAGGGCCAGTGACCATGATGGCACAGACCTGCCGGCGTGCTCCAAAGGGTTTGCATCAGTGCCCACAGTGGGCTCTGCACAGCCCGCAGGGCATGGGGAGATGCAGCCCCTGCCCTCGGGGGCTACCCAGTGTGGGGGGCCTGTGTGCTGGGTCACCCATGGCCGTGCTCTGCGATGCTGGTTAAGAAAGTCTGCTGCAATGGGCGACACTTTAGTAAGGACGAAAAGAAGCAAGAGGAGAAGCCACCTGACTTCTAGGGGAAAGGAATCCAAACGGGGCCTGGGGCACAACAGCTTGGCTGCTCCAGAAGAAGGGGCTCTTGTTCAGACAAGGACAAGCGGGGGTGGGGGGTGGGAGGTGGCGGGGCAGTGGGAGAGGGAGGCGGGCGAGGAGCAGGTCACTCGGAGGCAAAGCCAGTGCTTTGGAACTCAAGCCCTGAGGGTAAAGGCGAGTCCTTCTCAAGGCCTTCTGGAAGGTTCATGGCCAGCAAGACAGAGGTCACCAGAACCCAGGGCACCCTGCTCAGTTCCCATTGAAAGCCCCCAGGCACTGGGGCAAAGGAGAGCTCTGGTTTCAGACTCAAGTTTTTCACTTTCCATAAATGGGAAACATACGGGGAATACACAGTAATGTAAAAGACAATAATAACAATAAAAAATATTAATAAAAAAAGAAAGTGAAGCAAAAAGACAACAAAGCGAGGGGAAGAGACGGGCTAGCGTGACCCTCTGAGGGCAGCCTCTGGCCGCCAGGCCCCTGCCAGTTTCCTCTATGGTGATGTGTTTATTTTTTTTTTTAAGATTTATTTATTTATGCGTACAAACTGGGGTATAAGCCAGAGGCGTGGGGTGTTGAGAGGATTCACCAGAGACAGAGCAGGGAACAGAACAAGCAGATGGGCAGAAACACACTGCTGAGGGGAGCAGCGGGGGAGGCAGGAGAGGTCTGCCGCGCCATGTGGGAATCTTCCCAGCCGGGTGTCGAACTCTCGTCAGTCACCGCTGCCCACAGCTCCACAGCGCAGCACTCACCCGCTGCGCCACCAGGGAGGCCCCTACTGTGATGTGTTTAACAAATACACGCTGAGGAGAGGGAGGACCAGCGGGCGGCAGTTCCCCGGGTGCCCTAGGTGGTGGGCTCCCTGCAGGGCCCCAGGGCTGGTCAGGCTCCAGGGCAGGGAAGCCGCCACTTCCCGGAACCCTGTCCAAGGAGAGGGGCCGACAGGCAGGTTCATCAAGAACCCCTAGCGCTGCCGCTGCGCCCCACGTTAGGTAAACTGAGTCCAGCTTCCTGGGCCGCCCGCCTTCCCCGGCAGGATGCCTCAGCTGCCCCCTTAGTCGCCAGGTAGAAATGTGCTTGTATTTCCATAATTACATGTGATCGCATTATAAGGTCTTCTAAAAACAGTTCAAAATACAGAATGAAATGATGAGATAATGAAATAAACCACCTAGATAATCGGTGCTGATTGTAAGCATGTAGAGATAGATACAGGTACTTTTATAATGCAAGCTTAAATATGTATGTAAAGAATAAAAATTGCTCTGAGCTTTACAACCAGAGAAAACCAAAATTAACTTTTCACAATATTTCCTTCCAGTTTGTCTCTGTTTAGAACAGAAATAAAAATATTTACGTGCCTGTTTATGTCATTATTAATGTATAGCCTGACATAACCATGGCTCTACTATGGGGCATAAGCCTCACTCAGCTATAATGTCACATAACAGAAGTCCTGTCATAGATACATATGCAATATTGTTACAAATTATTTTATATGGTCATAGAAATACACATGTATCTATACATAAATAAAATGCAGATTTACATCATAAGATAATTATAACATTAGTGGCAATTTTAATTGTTTTATAAAATAGGGTAAAGCACAGCCATTGTTAAAAAATCAGCAATATCAGTAGTTTCCCCCTCCCTCCCATTTTTCCTCTGGCAAGCAATATGTCTTCCATTGGTGAATGGTAACAGACTGGACATACTGTTCTGTACCTTTCTTTTGTCACTTAAAATATATCTTCGCAATCATTCTGTATCAGCAGATACATAGATCGACTTCTTTCTTTTTAATGGCTGCCTGGCATTGCATTGTAAGAATATTTTGTATTTATTTAATCTACAAATCTAAGTAAAGCGAGTTTCAATCAATCACTCTACCAAAGTCGCAACAGCAGATTTTTGTGAATATGTGTCAGTACATTAAGAGGTTGAATTGCTAAAGTGGAACTCCCAGGTGAGAGAATATGAATTACCTTGAGTTTGATACATTTGGCCAAGTCATCCTACAAATAGAGGCCAGTCACTTCTTACACATATCACATACACAGAGTTCTTACTTCCAGTGTCATTTACATTTTGCATTTCCCTTCTCATGAGCAAGTTGAGATAATATTTTAGTAGTCATCTGTTTTTCTCCCTTGTAAATTGACTATTAATGTCCTTTCTCTATTTTTCTATTGGATTATCTTCATATCTTGATGATTTGCAGGAGCTATTTATATATTAAGGATGTTAGTCTACAGTAGATCACGAACAATGCAAAGCAGTTTTAAATTTATAAAAAAGAGAGAAATTACACTCAGGACTGAGGAGAAGAACAGCATCAGGTAGAAGGCATGCTCAGACAATGAAGAGAGGGCCAGAGACTGTGGCACCAAAGCTGAGGACCCACCAGGGAAGAACACAGGTGAATGGAGATCCCACTTCAGGGGAGAGGACAAATGGGAGGTAGTGGGCAGCAGAGACAAACAGTTCACCTTGGACATTATAATACTGAGGTGCCTTGGGAAATCCATATTAATCCATGTCAAGAGGCAGTGTTTATAGGTGGAGGTGGGGAGGTTGGGGCAAGGGGGCAAGGGTGGAATTGGAAGAGAGCTGGAGGTAATCACCAATACCTGGAGACCTCCCCTATAAAGTGAAAGAAATAACTTGAAAGAGATGATTATGCGAAGCCTCTAGCATGGGACTGTAAGGATATTGCAGAATTTCCTGAGGACCCCACACCTGGCCAAGCAGGCAGGAGAGAAGAGCCATCTTCACAGGTCCCAACCTGTATTCAGGAAATTGTTTTCTGAAGGTAAAAATCCATCTTTTCAGATAAAAAAATTTAACAGTGGGGATCCAGCCTTTGTATGCCCCCAGTGTATTCATAAGCAAGGATAAAATTAAGTTCTGCACTACCTTCCTCCAGAACCAGCACATCTTTTGGTTGGGACAACTTAGAACGGGAAGCCCCTCCTGTCAAGAGCAATTACATTCTTAATACCAATGACTCACTGTTCCTACCTATACAAACTAAATTCAATCGTGTGTTTATTGGAACAGTTCTCGCAGAGTAAAATCTGTCCAACTGCTTCCTGGTTTCTAATTCTCTACTTATTTAACCCTCTTTTTATTCAATAAATAAATAAGTAAACTTTTTGTCTATTATTGAGACTTTATTTTCAGTTAAGAAGGCCTAGCACATAGTAGGTGCTAATCATGGGCCTAGCTCTACCCCTCCCCCACCCACACCAGATACACTAAGGCACACAGATGGTGCTTTTATATCAAAAAACACAAAATACTACAAACTGGGGGGAGGGGTGTGGGTGTTAAACAACAGAAATTTACTTTCTCGAAGTTTTGGGACCCATAAGTCCAGGATGAAGGTGTCAGCAGGCTTGGTTCTCTGAGGTCCTCCAACTTGGCTGGTGAACAGTCACCCTCTTAAACTCATCTTCCCTCTAGACAGATCTCGGTCCAAATTTCCACTTCTTACAGGACCCCAGTCCCGTGAGATTAGGGCCTTCACTGGCAAGCTCACTGTGCCTTAATTAGCCTTGTAAAGACCCTGTCTCCAATACAGTCACATTCCAAGAAATTGGGGGTTCGGACTTCTGCTTTTGAATTTGGGGGAACATGCTCACCCCCACCATAATACACAAGTCAAGTTCCAGCCTCTCCTCTGGCCCTGAGGATGCAGCGGTGAGTCTTGCCCTCCAGGGACACAAGGTCCGGTGGGGGATGAACAGGCAATCAACCAAGTGTTAGCAATCAAGTATTATCAACTGTTATCAATCAGAGAGTAGGTGAGCCATTGCACAGAAGCGTCCTTGTGTGAAAGTGCAAGGAAAGTGGAAAGGGGGCACGTAATCATGTTCTACTGCGGGGACAGGCACAAACACCTGGCCACATACTCACTGCAAGGAGCAAGTTCTGCTATTTGCCCTCTCAGAATTTAAGCCAGCTCATGGCTTGGACAGCATTTGCACACCGACGATGTCATTCAGAGACCTGGAGGGCCCACAAGGAAGGCTTTTGTAGCTAGGGAGACTGAGACACTGGAAGGTGCCATGAGTTGGGCCCCCCTTTTAGCCCCCCTTCCAGACACCATCCTGATACCCAGGAAAGCCAAGTGTTTAGAAAAGCACTTTGAAGGAGATACGATTTGTAAAAAGGATTTAGACCCACTCCCCCTGGGCCCCCTGCCCCTTGTGGCTGCAGTGTGGGGCTGGCAGAGGCAGGACCGCAGGTTAGCTCCTCATGGCCCCCTAAAGCCGCTCAGGGAAGAAGGAGATATAATTATGCAGCAGACCAGGCACAAGTCCATCCAGGACACACAAAGGGAAGTTCGAGGCCCCAGTCGTGACCCCGAGTTGTCTGTCAGGAGGCTGGTAAGACAGAAGCAGATGGTTACGGTGCGGATTCCTCTGGAGCTGACCTGAGCCCTCTTCGTCACGCTCCAGCCCCCCGTCTTCCACTTGGCACACCCTGGGAGGTTCGAGGCTCTATGTGGGTGTCACGGCTGTCTTCGTTTCTGGTCAAAATACTGATGATCTACGTTGTCATCAGGGGCAGGGGGACTAATGCAGTTGACTTGGGTTTGGTCACAAGCTCACCTGACCCCTGAGCTCTGCAAGGGGACCCCTCCCCCGCCCACCCCCATGCACACTACCTCCCCCAAATCTAGGTCTTGTTGGGAAATCGCTCCTTGAAGTCAACCGCATGGAAGCAGTGATGGTTTCCTTCTCTGGGGGAGCGAGTGTGTGTGTTTGTGTGTGCACCTTTGGTGTGTTATGTATTGGTGTGTGTCTGTACGCACTTCCTCGTCTTGTGTATTTGTCTGTTTGGGGTATCTGTGTGCATGATTGTGTTTTTGTGTTTGTGTGAGTGTGTTTGTGTGTTTGCATTGTGTGTATGTGTGTTGTGCATTTATATGCATGGCTGGTGTGTGTATTGGTGATTGTGTATAAGTGTGTTTGTGCACATTGACATGTATATTTGTGTGTTGTGTATTTGAGTGTGATTATATGCGTGTTTGTGAGTGCATGGGTGTGTGTATTTCTGTGTACTTGTGTTGTGTATTTGTGTATATGGTCTGTATTTGTGTGTGTTTGTGTTGCTGTGTTTGTATGTGTGTTGTATGTTTGCATGTGTGATGTGTGCTTGTGTGTGGTGTGTGTGTACGTGCACATTTGTAAGTGGAGGTGGAACAGCGAGGGGCCTGAATTAAGAAGTAGAGAGGAAAAGGCTGAGAAATTAAATGAGGTTACCCCAAGGTTAGTCTGGGGGCCCGGCGCCCTTTTTTTTTTCAGTAAATGACTTCTGGGCATCTCTTCCTGGTGCTGTGCTGAGCTGGGCTTCTGTTCCCTCTGGAAGGAGAGATGAGCAAGGAGGAGACTGAAAGAATGAGGTGGTGTGGGCTCTCAGCAGGTGAGTGCTGGGCCAGAAACGACACAGGGAGGTTTGGGGCCAATTTAGGTGGAGTTCTTGGGGAACAGTGACTCTGAGGGGAGACCCCAGCAACCAGAAGGGTGCCAGCAACTGAGGATCAGGGGTCTGAAATCTGGCTGAGAGCAGAGCACACTGGCCTCTTTTTTTTTAAAAGATTTATTTATTTATGCAAGAACTGGGGTGCAGGCCAGAGGTGTGGGGCGGTGAGAGAATGCACCAGAGATAGAGTGGAGAGTAGAACAGGTGGATCTACTGAAATAATCCACTGAGGGGAGCAGTGGGGAGACAGAAGAGGTCTGTGGGCCATGTGGGAAGCTCCCTGGCTGGGGATTGAACTCGTGCTGCAGTGGCTGCTGACAGCTTCATAGGCTGAGACTTAACCCCTTGCGCCACCAGGGAGGCCCCAGGCTGGCCTCTTTGCAGGAAAAGCTCTGCCATGGTTGGAGAAGAACTCTCATCGTGACACTGTCCTTCTCGGCCTCATCAAGTCTCTGCTGTTGCCACTCTCTGTGTGCCACTGAGCATAAAAGACCACCAGCATCAAATGTGGGCCATGTGGGACAAGGGGCTGGAGACAGCCCGGCATGGGCTTGGCTGGAAGGGGGTGTAAGTAGGGGTCTCGGCCCCCTTCTCCACAGCCTCCCAGCACCTGGCGCCCTCAGCATCCTGCAGCGGAGCTGCCATCAATCCCTGCCGCCCAGGTTCTGGGTTCACTTCAGGCTCTTCTCTCCTGCTTAGCAGAAATGGGGCCACCAGCCGTCAGACAGGGAGAAACTAAGACAAATTAAGAGGAAAGTAATGGCAGGGTACAAAAGAAGATGCCTTTGACTGACAGCTCAGTGCGCGCCCCAGGGCGGGGCCGGAGAGCCAGCCCCTGTCCCCAGGAGGTGACACAGCGTTTGTGGGGGAGGCGGCCTCCCTCACATGTCACTGGCTGATGTGCCAGGGCTGGCAGACGTGGGTGTGACCCCTCCCTGACCCTTCGGGCCCCTGGGATCCAGGTCCTGGCGGGGGCGGGCAACTCTAGGCCAATCAGGAGACACAGGACGCAGGATGGGGCCCCCGGGCCCCAGGTCTGCCCGCTCTGCCCAGGGCTCACAGGCAGAGGAGGACCCTGAGAGTGCAAAGCGATGGGAGCACCAGTCACACCTTGCCCATCCCCTGAGGGTTCTGAAATTGCCGAGGACATTTGTGTCCCCGGATTTCTAAGCAGCCTGGACCTTGGGAGAAGAACTGTGGCTTTGCAATAGCTCGGGAAGGTCTGCGATCACCCAGACACTGGGGATAACTGTGGACAGTGCTCCCTTTGCTGACCAAGGCTGTCCCCACCTCCTCCTTTAAAGACCGAGTCTCGCCTTTAAACATAGGGACTGAGCGTGTCTGTCCTGAAACTGTCCCTAAACCCCCCCTTCTCTGAGCCTTCCGGGACCCCCACACCCGTCTCTGGCGTCTACCCTGCTGTTCATAAGTGAGTATTTTCAAAGATGGTGTCCTCCTCCGAGGCGACCCCTCAAGGGCCCCAGCGATGTCTTGTTTGCATCTCTGTACACGGCCGGATATATACCAGGTGCTCGGGAATCTTCCTATGAATGAATGAAATACTGACTCAAAAAAAAAGAAGCGCCATTGGGCCTCACCCTAAGACGTCAGCATGGAGACTGTAATGTGGGCCTGGGGCTGAGGCCTCCCTGGAGTTTGGAGAGCAGCCAGAGCCCTGCTCCACGAGCTAACCCCTGGATGCAGCCCAAGGAGAGGGCCTGGCCCCCAAGCCACTGGAAAGTCAAACTCCCGCTTTCGATTATACATTGGAATTAGATCACGGGGGGCTGGAGGGCGGGGGCATCTGGGCCTCAGTAGAATGGGATCCAGCAAAGTGCAGGCCCGCATCACCCTCAGTGGTTAAGTGGGCAGGTTCGGTGGCCATTTGCCCTGTTTATCATCACCCAGCAGCACACCCGTCTCCATTGTCACCCCTCTGCTGCGCAAAATGCATTTCGGCGGTGACTCCCCAACCCCGGCTCCTGTGGCTGTGTCAGGTAGAAGGTCCCCTCCCCTCGTTCCTTTGACTTTGCGACCAGATTTGCTTTGGCCGATATTTCAAGCACAGAACTCATAGTGGGTCAGTTCTGAGCCTGGAGTCCTGAGAATAGTGTGTTTTCACTTGTCCTGTGTTCTTTGGCTGCTACCAAGGAGCCTGCCACTGTGCTGCCAGAAGGGGACAAGCCATCCAGCCCGTGATGGGTGGCAGAGAGTGCTCAGACAGCAGAGCATGTCCAGGGCTTTGTTATTCGCTGTTACTTGTTACTGCAGCAACAACTCACTGATACATCCCTGAAGGTTTTTTTTTATTATTATTATTGCTGTGTATCAAGTTAATGCCAACTCAGAGACTGAAAACAATGTTATTGATACCATTTGCTGGGTCGAGAGTCTGACTACCAGCTCCCTGGGTCTTCTCTGAGCATCTGGGTGAAATCAAGTTCATGTGGGCTGGAGCCTCATCTTGTCTCATGCCCCATGTCTCCTTCCAAGCTCATAGGTGGGTGACAGCACCTGTCAGAAGCTTAGCATTCTCCCTCGTCTGCAGTTCATATCACCATCTGGCACCAGGAGGGAGCGAGAATCTCTGCTTTGAAAACTCACCTGATTTGGTCTGACCATCACGCGGGGGAATCTCCCTTTTCAATGAACTTAAAGTTGACCGGAAACCTTAGCAACATCTGCAAACCCTTCTGCTTTGCCATGCTACCTCATCCCCAGGGACATCTGCACTCGTCACAGCTCTGTCCACTCGAGAGGAGGAAACCAGGAGGGTCAGGCCTTTGCCCCATCTCACCGCATCCCAGCACGGTCAGACACAAGAGCCTGCTCTTTGCTGACAAGTCACTTTATGAAAGGCTGATGCAGGCAACCACCCCAAATAGCAACCGTTCTTTCCAACCCCCCTGCACCTCCCCCACTCCCTTGGGAGTTTGACAGGAGGTCAGCAGCAAAGTTTTCCAGGCAGGTAGAGAGTCATGGCACCCTAAGAAGCAGGAGTCACTTCACGCAGTTCCTGGAGCTCACTGAGCCGCACACCGTCACCGCCCAAGAATGTTCTAGACGTGTGGTCACTGTCATTGACTGCAAGGAAGTGAGTAGTTAGATGACGTGACCGTCTGTGGAATGAGAGACAAAATTTCAGATCCTGACTCTGCAGGGTTCTGGCTGTGACCAGTTTCACTACACACATAGACATCTACACACACAGACATACACACATACACACACACCTGTGCACACATGGTGCACAGGTGTGCGTGCACATGCTGGTTTCCTGACCTTTCTGCACTGAGCGCTGATTGCTTTTCTAAGGTTCCAGTCCTGGCTCTGCCTCCTATTGACTTTGGGACAGTCACTTAGCCCCCTGCGCAGTGGTGTCCTTAGCTCTAAAATAGCAAGAACAACAGGACAAGAGCACAGTCGTCCTGAGTGTGGGCACACAGTGAAATAACAGGCACAGCCAGCCTCACCCAGTGCTGGGTTGCACAGACATATACCAAGGGCCAAAGTCAGCATCCGTCCTTCTGTCCTTCTCGCCTGCTTCCATAGGTCACCTTGTTACACGACACCAACACCCCAGGGCAATGAAGGCGAGTCTGTGCTAGCCTCAGAGGGGCCAAGTCTGGCAGAGGAGACTGAGTAAATGAACTAATGCATGCAGCTCTTTATTTTCCCCCCAAAGAGAAGTAGAAAAAGAACTTAGACACCTAGAAAGAAGCAAGGAAGGTAGATGGACAAGGGTGGAAATTGGGGGTGAGGTAGGACATGCTTTCAGGCAGCAGAGTGACGGAGCCCACAGTTTCTCTATTTGCATCCTCAGACAGGCTGGTGTTGCTCTCAGGACTCCTGAAATGCCAAGAGTACAGCGTGGGTCCTGGGCTTCAGGAGGACACCCCAGGAATGTGAGGCTAGAGAGGAAAGTGCCCCTCAGAAATGGGGGAGCAGCTGTTCTAGCCAGCTGCTGTTTCTGGAACCTCTTTGTTCATAACCAGCAGTACATAAACTTGAAATGTTAATGCAGGTTCAATTCAGATGCAAATGTCTCTGTCCAAGTGGTAAATGCGCAG
The DNA here is from genome assembly GCA_004024925.1 of Scalopus aquaticus. Taxonomy (NCBI): domain Eukaryota; kingdom Metazoa; phylum Chordata; class Mammalia; order Eulipotyphla; family Talpidae; genus Scalopus; species Scalopus aquaticus. The sequence goes on from PVIJ01003287.1 coordinate 113,187, forward strand.
GAAAGACCAGGCTGACAGCGCGGACATCATTCCTTCCCTCGTCATTTCGCTGTTCTCCGAATCACAGGGATATAAGTTTGGGTAGTGAGCTATCGCCTTCTCTGAGTAATGAGCGCCCGTCCTCCATACGTTTTCCCTGTGAGCTGGATGGCAAATCCAATTAGTTATCTCTGAGGACAACCCGTAAATATTATCGGGACATAAAATATTGTGGGCATTTGGAAAGAAAATACAGTCATCTAAATATTGATGTTTTTCAACTGAGAATTAGAATTGGAATTCTAGAGCAGGAGGAGGCTTCAGCAAAAACTTGCTCCAACTCCTTGGTCCAGGAATGAGCGGTGGAAGGCCCAGTCATTTCGGTTTTAGTTTTGTTCATTCATTCATTCACCCCCCCGCCATTTGTGAGCCAGACATGGCTAGATGCCCCTCGTGACTGACCCCAGCAGTGGGCAGAAAATTCGAAGGACAAGTAAATGGACCATTCTCATTGCCTTGAGGACAGTAACCACAGCTAAGCCCAGGGCTCTGCGGGGAGGATCGGCTGGGTCACCCATCCAGTCAGGTCTATCAGGGAAGGCTTCTTGGAAGAAGGCACATCTGCAGTGAAATGCGTCTTGAAAGACTGTGTTTGTTTCTGGATCCTTGGCGTCTAGCACAGACCTGGCCCTGGGAGGGCACGCTCATTGTTGAGTGTATATGAGGAAAATATTGCTTGGAAGATTTAGGCAACTAGTTGCAAGGGTGTAAATACAACCACTTCCAGGGGCCAACCTGGTACTTTTAATGAGTAAAGAGAAGAGCTGGGAGACACCAGGAAGAGGTGGGGACTGTGGCGATCTACAAAGCCCCATATGAACAAGATGATGGTTTTCTCTTTTTTTTAAAGACTTATTTTATTTGTACATACAAGCTGGGGTGTAGGCCAGAAGTGTGGGGTGGTGAGAGGATTCACGAGAGGCAGAGTGGGGAGCAGAACAGGCAGATCAATTGAAGTACACTGCTGAGGGGAGCAGCAGAAGAGACAGGAGAGGTCTGCTGCGCCAGGTGGGAATCTCCCTGGCTGTACCCAACTCGTGCTGCAGTGGCTCTGGATCGCTTCATAGTGCTGCGCTTAACCCATTGCGCCACCAGGGAGGCCCAGAATGATAGTTTCCATTCTCAAACGTGGGCTCAGGATGGCCAAAGCTCTCAATTTATTCACTGGAAATTAGAAATTGACATCAGTCTTTAAGTTGTGTATGTCAGCAACCAAGGATTTTTAAGTGCCCCAGGAGGGCGGCGCAATAGGCATCTGTGGTCTCTTTGTGGCTCAGGACTGGAAACTGATTTATTAAATCTTAGAACTTTAACAGAAGTTCAGTGTACATTATTGGGGTTGATCTTCCACAAATACTGATTGCCAAGGTGGGGGGCAGTGGGTGACAGAGGTTAACAGACACAGCTTAGTCTCTAGCATCATCTGGCGAGTCTCGGAAGCCACGTGGGCGTGGACGCGGGAGTGAGCAGAACAGCGAGGCTGAAGATGGGGCATAAGCAGAGGCAAGTGCACGCGCGCGCGCGCACACATGCGAAAACCAGGTCAAGGGGACTGTGGCTATTCAGGAAACCGGTCAGGTTCTAGGGCACACAGCCAGCCGTGTTGGACTTCGAGCAGAAAGCCAGAGGGATCCGTTTTGAACAGACCAGGCAGAGTGAACTTCACCCCGAAATGGAAGTAAATGTTTCCCGCGTGCTGAGCCTTTGTTTCCCCAACCGTGGAATGAGGACAGACAAAATACTCACTTCCCAGGGCTGTCGTGAGGACCCGTGAGAAGGCGCCTGAGGCGTGTCCAGGACTCGGGCGCGGCTGCGTCACGGTGCTGCCCAGGCGCGTGCGTGCAGGGCCCGGCCCAGAGCGGCCCGCCCAGGCCCAGAGGAGCTGGACAGTGACAGTGCTGCACCGCCGGCCCGGCCCCTCTGCTGGGGTCTGAGCCGGGGTCCCCTCTGCTCTCAGCGAGCAGCACATGAAATCACTGTCTTTGAGGCGCTCTTGCTGGGACCCTCAGCCTTGGGGGGAGGGGAGAGGAGGGAGAGGGGGGGGACCGAGAGGGGACACTGGGACATTTTGATGGGGCATTTGGGGATTCGGATGTGCAGACGGCAGTGTGTGCACCCCAGTGGCTTGGACTGTAAGCTCTAAACACCCGCAGGTTTTGGAGGTGCTGGGCTGACCAGCATTGCTCACTGCCAGCCCACGGTGTACAGGGCACTGACCTCTGCGTCAGCGCCCTGGCAGCAAGGTGGCGTCCGAGGCCCCGGAGAAGAGGCGGGTGCTCCTAGCGTTGAGTGCGCTGCTGGACACCGTGGCGCATTAAGCGGGAGGCCCCGCCCGCTCCCCGCTGCCCACACTGCGTCCTGGACACAGAGGAGCTGGCTCCCGCAGTGGCCTGCCCTGCGCTGGGCATGGGCGCAGAGGAGCTCAGCTTTAGGGGGTTCAGTGGGTTCAGTGGGGGTAGGAGGCAGCAGAATATCGTCACACAGCAAACGCCCCCCCCCCACCCCCAGAGGCAGCTGCTTTCACCCCCTTCTTCCCATAAATAAATAAATAACCTCGGAAAAAGAAAAGGAAAAAAAGTTTCTGACTTTCCGTAACCTTTTCTAAGAGTTCAGGTTATTTCTTTAATGCATTTGTCTGCTTTAAAATTGTCTCCTTAGCCTCTCAAGGGAAACCAATATAATACACCATCACATTTCTCACCGGAGAAAAAAGAACACTTACTCTTAATAGGTGGCAATTTTGCCAGATGTTATTGACATAGTAAGTGCGAAATTTCCGTGATACTCAATGCAGAGTGCAGCAGATTAAAGAACAATAAAGCACAGTGCAAAATGAAGTTTCGAAAGCCACAGTGTCAAACTCAGGGGAGGTGTGAAAAAATTACATCTTCGCAACACTATTAAGAGCAAGTTTACTAATTACTCGATCCAGCACAAGTTTCAAGGTAAATTCCCCAAGACTAGAGAAAGTTTTGCAAGTGTTATTTTTTCCCTCCCTCCTTGTCAGCACTTCTTCCTGGGAAGGGGAGGGGTTGTGGAAAGAAAGAGAAAGGGAGAAAGAGGGGGGTGTGTGGGGGGTGAGCCTGGAGCAGCCAAGCTGGGTGACGAGTTCCTTCCCTTTTGTGCGGAATGAGCTCACCTGCCAACTTGGGGAGACAGGTTGGCATGTGAGATGCCCATGGACGAATTCCTGGGCAACCTCTGGAAAATGGCACAGCTCAGTCTAGTGCTGCAGAAGGTGCAAGCCCAGAGGCAGGAATCACCTGGCACCCCCAAAAACCACGTGGAGACAAGGAAACTGCAGCTCAGTGATGGAGACACTGACACAGCCCTGGGTCTCAAAGGCGGGTCCCCCAAATCTCATCCTCCATCAGTGCTTCCCCTTTCCAGTACATCAGTGGACTTTACATTTTGGGACGCGGTGAAGATCCTTTTCCACCTGAAATCTAAACATCCCAAGTATGATGCAGAGGGAAGCAGAGATATTCTGCTTGGGGGAGGCGGGGAGGAGGTCGTTTGTGTCTCCGGAGTGTCCCTGAGGCTTCTCTCTGTTCTGTGGGCGTCCCTGGGTGGACCACACACACACAAACACACATACACACAGTCATGTAAGCACACACATGCTCACATGCAGGCACACACATACACTTACACACTCACACACATCCACACACATACCAGTCGACTGGTTTAATGGAATTTAACAGATCCTCAGAGACACGATTCTTCCCAAATTTAATCAAAACTTGCATGAGCACGAAGTGTGGGCCCAGCGTGGCAAACCCTGGCAAAGGCGCCCTTTGCTGAGTCCTGATGTGATCAAGGCACCATCCCTAGGAGTGTCCGGTCAGCACCAGCTTGTGGGCTTAATCCAGCCTCTCACGCTGAGACCGTCGTCGGCCCGTGTCTGTGTCCAGGTGGGGGCATGTAAGGCAGAGCCCCCCAAAGCGCTGTGTTAGAACCAGTATGACTGCAATGGGAGTGGCTCGGAAAGAGAAGCCTGTGTGCCCTCCAGAGGCCCCCCCCGGAAATTCCCACCTGTGATAGGATCACCCCAGGACCCAGGAACCGACACATAATCACACCCAGATTCCGCCCCCCTTTTACTCATTTGTGTGTGTGTGGCTTATTCCACTTTTAATGAGATACTTCTCAAAGGAAAGGCTGCCCTTGTAAAGTGACTTCCATCTCTGGAGAAGAACCCGGATAAAGGGGGCTCTGACCCTCTTCGATCTGAACGCAGAGGCTCTCAAAGGCGCCCTGGCCGGGAGTGAGCGGCGGGTGTGCGTGCAAAGCCGGGACTGCGTCTCCGGGACGCCTTCAAGGCCCAGCCCGGGGTGGCCCGCTCCTCACAGAGCAGGCTGGGCGGCGGGAGCTCTGGAGAGCTCAGATCCCAGCTGGCCGCCTTTATAGATGAGAACCGGGCCCTGAGGGCGGCTGGGAGGCAAAGGAGGGAAAGTGCAGATGGAGAGGGGCTGCTGCACCGTCCACCCCAGCTCTCTAAATGGCTTTTGCTGTGATTCCAGGGACTTCAGTCACTCCTGCAGCAAGGAGACAAATGCAAATGACGCGGGAAGGCACAAGGCTGGGTTGGCCTCCCTGGGCCCAAGCTCCATCAGTCTCGATGCCCCAGCCAGTCCCAGTCCTCCTGCACGCAGACTGGAGACTTCCAGCATGTTCCCGCCTCGGTGCTGGGTGGGATGTGAGCCGACCTGCCCAAACCCACATCCCACAGGGGCGCGGCTGAGGACACAGGGAAGCCGGAAGCCACCTGCATCCACCTGCTTGTGCGTCCCTGTCGGGGGCAGGATGGAAGCAAAGCGCAGACCCACATCCAGGACGCAGCTCCACGGCCGCAGTGGGTTGGCCTCACTCTGAACCTCAATTTCGCCATGTCCAGAAGAAGCAAATCTCTTCTTTAAAACTCCAGGGGCATCGCGGCCAAGATGAGATGCTGCGAAACGGAAGGAACTCGAGGGACCGAGCTCTGGCGGCCGAGGACAGACAAACACTGGATGTGGGTGCTGCAGACGAGGCAGCAAAGAAAGAGCCAAAGAAATGAGTGGGCGATAATAGAGGGATTACGGTTTCTGCGTAAGAAGGGGGTGGGGGGAAACGGCAGAGGGGTGAGGGAGGGCGTGGGGGAACAGAGTGAATCCCGAGACTTTGGGGGCCATGAGAGGACCCAGTGAACACTCACTGGGCGAGGAAAGACGGAGGCGTGGGGCAGACCAGGAGCCAGAGTTGGGCGGGAGAAACTTGAGAAATAGGCACGGGGCGAGGCAGGGTCCAGGCTGCGTTCTGAGAACTGTGCTTTTCCTCCTGCTTTACCTTTGCGCTGAGACTCTTGAAGAAAGGCCTCTGGGGGCCTGGCCCAAGGCTGCGTGCGCAGCGGATCCGGCCCCTGGCCTTGTTCTCGGCCAGTTTCCACAGGAAGGGCAGAGAACGGCAGTGGCTTGTGCAGAGGACGGATGGCGGCGGCGCCGATTCTCCACCCTCGCCCCCAGATCTGCTTCCTTTTAGTTGACAACGACTTTGTGAATGGGCCTAAGTCCCAGGGTCGCTGCCCGGGGTTGCTGCCCGCCGTATCCCATTGTGGCCAGCAGGGGCTCTTCCGGTTCCCAAGGGGAGTGGGCAGAGCTCAGGGATAGCACTCAGGGGCCAAGACGGGGGAAGTCGCCCCCCTTACCTGGCGGGGTCTCTTCTGAGTGGCCCAGTGGACGCTGGAAACTGCAGCTTGTACTGACCTGACATCCGCGACGTTCTTCCCCTGCACACCCCGGGATGAGGCTTCCTTTACACCCAGGCAGTCAGAGATGAACACGCTGATGATGGTGGAGAATGGTCAGCAGTCGCCGCCGTGAGAGTGCGGCCGCCGTCCTCCCCTCTCTGGCAGACATCTCCCTGTGCGTGTTTTGCAGCTGAGCCCGGGAACCGAAGCCTCGGAGAGCGAAACCACGGACGGGGGACTGTGGCTGCAGCGTCATGCGGGAACCAGGTGGCAGTTACGTCCCACCTAGGCTCACCTTGACACCTGTAGTTGAAGAGTTTGGGAGAATTTGAACCAGATGCAGAAGCCGTGAAGAACAGGACGGAAACACGCACTGCAGGGTGCAGGTGGACACAGCTTACAGGCAGTAGCCAGCCAGGCAGGAGTCGGAGTGGTGGGCTGCAGCCGGCAGCGACTCCTCCTCCTCTCCCTCCTCCTCCTCTTCCTCCCCTCCCCCCTCCTCCTCCTCCTCTTCCTCCTCCTCTTCCTTTTCCTCCTCTCCCTCCTCCTACTCGCCCGCCTCCATTTTCTGATGTTCCTCCTCCCCTTCCTCCTCCTCCCCCCTCGTCCTTCTCCTTCTGACCCTCCTATTCTTCCTTCTTTCTATTTCCCAATTTATTTTAAACTTTCAACTTCGAGTATCTATATATTTAAAAATGAAGAAAAAATAAAAATAAAAATCTGCCATCATGTACTCTCCTTAGAACTTTTCTAAGACCAACAAAACTAAAAATAATAGAACCTAGGAAAGTCTGCAAAGATCTCCTGAGCCAATGTATGATTTTGCAAATGGTCTAAGTATGTGTTCAGATGTCAGTTACATCTCACTAAGGCTTTTTTTTTTAAGAATAAATTCTCAGGAAATAAAGGCAGGAAAGAAGTAAGGAAAGTGAAGCCCTAGGGAGAGCAGGGGTCCGGGAGACTCAAGCCGCATCACAACCCCGGAGCGGCTCTCCAGCCTCAGCGCCGTCTCCCTCAACCCACACGTGGCGCAGGGGGCTCCTGCTTTCCATCCTCGACCCCTGGGTCTCTCTGTGTCTTTCCTAGTCTATTGGGAAGATACCCCATCTTTGGGGCACTTAGTTTCCACAGACGCCCCAGTTCCTTCAACTTTGCTACTTGTTATTCACCCACTAATTTCAAGTTCAGCCTTCGCTCTGGCCCACGGAAGTTCTTTTCCCTTCTCTCAACGGCTCCCATTTCCCGTCACACCTCTGCCCTTCACTGTCCGGCCAGCATCGCTCATGGCTGAAGGTGGACAGAGGGGCCAGGAGCTGCGCTGCAGAGGCCACAGGGGAGGCGGCTTCCAAACTGAAGCTGAGCAGAAGCTGAGCCAGGGGGAGCGTCCCAGAGCGAGACTGCAAAACAGGAAGGGAAGCAAACCTGGCGGTAGAGAGGGGCTGGGGAGCATAAAGGGGCCAGGAATAGAAAGAGCGACTAAGCGATGAGTCAGAGAATGAAAAGGGATGGCAGAGGGCAGACGACGCCCACATCGTGACAAGTCCCCAGACTTTTCAGGTGGAAAATGTCAGCCTAATTTTGGGACCTATCTCCCCACTTCCCAAAATAAAATCTGCCCAGGTAATTTGCAATATTAATGTAGATGTGGTGAGGTGAGTTTTGAATTGCAAGGAGCCGGGAACTGGGAATGAGAAATGAGCACTCTAGCTCCCAACGGCCGACCAGAGGGCATCTCCTGGACTGGCCAGAGCAGTGTCCCTGGGTGCGTGGAGGGCGGGAACAGGCAAAGCTTCTCCATGCAGCAGACCCCAGAGGGGGAGGCACAGTCTGGGGTGCTGGCTCAGACCTGGCTTCAAAGTTTGACTCCTCACTGCTGTATGACAACACCTGGTTTGGCCCTCCTGCCTCAGTTTCCTTAGCTAGGAAATGGTAGTAAATCCCAATGGTACCTACGTCCTGGCTGTCAAGAAGACAAATTGCATAGCCAAAGCCCCGTAGTGGTGCTTAGCAAGTGGCAAGTTCTATGAAGTACTGATTGTCGTTGTTAATATTCTCCATGCTGCGCTTATCACGGGAAAACTGCAGTGGAGTTCCGATAATGGGGAGGTGGGTAACAAGAATCAGGGGAATGTAATCTCCACACTGACATTTAATGTGTCTGATTTAATGATTTCTTCAAAATAGTAACATCTTTCTAGGGATGCACGATCCAAAAAGGAGGGAGTAAACCAGAGTGCTTGTGGGCCTGTGGCCTTGATCCTCAAGGCCCACATCCACCCACAGACATGAAGCTCATAGAAGGATGGGCACCCTGTGCCCCAAGACCAGCCATGAGGACACAAACCCATCCTAGTAATGACAGTAAGAAGAATGGAGACAATAATGATAATTATAAAAACACCCAACTTGACAAATCGTTGGGGATTGATGTCTGTAAGTCAGGATTTGTTTTAGCCTCTTGAAACTTTGTCTAAAGTGTCCACTTCAGAATTCCCAGCCTTCGCCTTCGCCTTACTCCATCTGCCCCCTCTTTCCCTGGCGAACGTTTACCAGGTCTCTGAGCCTTTCTTGGGCCAGTTGCTGTCCGCCATAATGGAATCACCTCTCTCCTGGTCTGTATTGCTCATTAAACCGTGTGTCTTGGAAGGGAAGAAATCCAGCCCCAGTCTTCCCTCTGTCCCCCACCTGGGACAGTACATGTAAGACAGAAGGAAGGGTGGGCAATAGATAGAAGAAATTAGTTGCCAAGAATCAGTGAAACTCCTGAGTCAGAACACAAATCAAATTACCAGTGGGTTTAAGCAGATACATAGCTAAAGGCTGAGAAAAGAGGTCACCAGCTAAGGGGGTGGAGAGATGGGATTGCCAAGTAACTGAAGATAAGTTGTCCTGGCTTTGATCTAATCCATCTAGGAACTTAGGGTGCTTTCTTCTCTGAGGGGCCAGTGTGATTTGATTTCCTTAAGCTGAGGTCCTTAAAGGAGTCAGACATTAATCACACATGAAAATAATTTGTGTCCAAAACATTGACAAAGGTATTTGGAAACTCAAGATGTCAGGGAAAAGTAGGCCTAAAATCCACTGCGATTCCTGGATCCTACGGCCTGTCCAGCGTGGCAGTGACCGTGCGGCTTACCTGCAGCCCTGGATACATACATTATGCCACATGTACACTTTCCACAGTGTCAAGTGTGTTCCGGGTGGATATTCAAGACAGCATATTCCACGGAGTCCAGACCCACTCCCATGCAGATGGTATTTGTGTGTGACTTCCCCTGTACAGCCTCATGCTTCTCCAATTGCCATTTATAACCCTTAATGCAAATGCCATTTTTACCATCATTTCTTTCTTCTGTTAATTTAAAGACTCCAACATATGTCAAGACAATACAGGCAATTTCAGCCAAACAGCAGTTGGCAAGAGTCAAGATTTATATTGTTTATATCATATTGAGCTACCATAGTACCAGAAAAGAAAGCGAAAGAGGGAGAGAGCAAGAGAGGAGAGGTAGGAGGGGAGGAGGAGGAGAGAGAAATCCACGGAATTGATTTTAAAGATTAATTTATTTATGCATGCAAGAGCTGGGGTGTAGGCCAGAGGTGTGGGGGGTGAGAGGGTTCACCAGAGACAGAGTGGGGAGCAGAACAGGCAGATTGACTTAAGTACACTGCTGAGGGGAGCAGCAGGAGAGGCAGGAAAGGTCTGTTGTGCCATGTGGGTCAGCTTCCGGGCCAGGGATTGAACTGGTGCTGCAGTGGCTCCCGATAAATTCATAATGCTGAAACTTAACCCCTCTGCCACCAGGGAGGCTCGAAATCCACCGGAATTGTAATGAGCTATTTTGTCATCACAATACGTAATAATGTGGGGTAAGAATAAATTTTAGGTCTGTACAATCCTTCTCCAGGGCACACGGATTAGTTGGCATCTGGCTTCTACTCAGCTCTCCGTGCCATCCTTCTTCTGCTGGTTTCTTATAAAACTCAATCAGGTCCTCCCAGATTATCAGACTCCATGCTGGGGCTTGAGACTCTGGAATGAATGACACAGTCACCACTGCAGGGAAAGAGCCAGGCAGGGTGTCAAGACTACTAGAAGCCTAGTGCTGTGACGCCATGGTGCTTGGGGTGGGGTGACCTCCATCACCCCGTTAGCACACTGGTTGGAGTTTAGTAAGTCTATTCGTTGCCTTATTAGTTTGAAATTAAGTATGGGTGCAAGTGATAAGATCCAAATCTGCAGTGGCCTAAATGACCCTCATTTCATCTCGCACACCAGGCAGAGAGGGCAGCCCCAGAGTGGTACGGTGCGTCGGTGCGGTGCGTCCCGGAAACAGCCACTCCGCGCCCTGGCATGTCTCCATTTCCAAGATGGCCGCCTTCTCTAATAGGACAAAAGAAGAAGAGGGCGTTTTTAGCCATTCTACAAGCCACTTTGTTTAGTTCTGTGTCACCCACCACTGCATAGGACTGTGGGAAGCAGTGTGGTCTTTGTTAAAGCTTCCCTGTGCTGGCCAGAATGTGGTAGCTATGGAAGACAGCAGTGTGTGGAGAGTTCTATGCCACCCTTCATCCTGGAATTATTAGACTGGGTTTTCCCTGTTCTGAAGCTTCGTTTGCAAAATCAAGAAACCACAGGTCAAACTAGCTGCTTTCAAGGAACCCTCCCAGCCACCAAATAGCAGGAAGAATTGGACGAATGAATACATGAACACAGTCCTTTGCTTTTAGTGAGCATAGGAAATGATCACTGCTTCACAGCCTGTGAAAAACACAGACCGCCCCCACCCCATCCTCGCCTGTGCATATTAGTTCATGCACCTATTAGTCAAAATTTCCCTGACCCATCATCTTTGCAGCATTTTGACTGAAAGTTTCCTGGCTCACTCATTTTCCACACCAACCTATCACCCTTTGTGACAGAGGCATTTTGTGCCTCTCTGTGTTTTTCTCGAATTTCAAAACTATTCCCATCAAAAGTTGGCATTGACTTTTTCTAACGAACGAAGCCCAGCCGAACTGGAGAATAACATCATCAGCAGATTTCGGAGGAAATTAAAGCCGGATCACTGACTATTTCGCCCCATCCAGCTGTAACGAGACACGCCTTATCAATGCTTCGTTTTTTAATGTTCAGACATGTTAAGTTAAGCCAGTTTGTGCAAGGGAAGGATTTACTGATTAGTTCCTGATTTGGTCCATAATTGGCGATGACAATAACTTCTGCAGTGTTAGCTAAATGTAAAGGAAAAAAAAAAGCATGCAGGTAATTTGTTGCAAGACTCTTGAGAAAGAGATGGGTCCCATCACATAAAAATCATAGTTAAGCTTAATCAATGATGACTTCATCAAGAGTTTTTATTTATAGCTAATGCAAACGTTAAAAAAAGTACAGCCATTAATTATTAGTAGATTTTTTTAAGTCGAAAGTACGAGTTGAATAAACGTACTTTAAGACACTTAAAGCTGAGACATTCTTTATAAAATGACTAGCTAAAGAGTCCCTTGGGCTGCCTTTTAACTGCTTTCAAAGCTCTAATAGCACTTTTTCCACCAAAGACACACCCCTTGAATCCTCGGAGAGATACAATAGCATAATTGTTCTTTTAGGTTTCAAGGCCTTGACATATCTGTCACGGAAAGAATAGTGAATAATAATACCAGAACTATTTTATGCAAATTCCACTTAGAGGTTTCAAGATTTCCCTGAGAAGGGATCTTGCCCCCTTGTTGACACTGCATTGTCACATTAGCTTTACATAAGAAAGTGGTTAGAGTTTTCCTTTTGTTAAATAATTCTCATTAAAAAAATCTTTAGATAAAGTTAAAAAACAAATACAAAAACAATGAGATGGAAACATCAATTTGGGGCTGTATCAAAGAGAAAAACAGTATTCACTGAAATGATTTTTGCCCCCTGCAGTTAATCACTGTGCCAATGGAAGCTCCTTTAACTTAAACCACGATGGTGTAAAATAAGGCTCATGAAGACGCAGCGCCGCAGACGCACATGGCCTAATGCCCAGCACAGCGGCCACACGGATGTATTTTGCAAAGGCCTGAGTTCCGAAATCACAGTTCCTCCAGACGGAAGTCAGGCACAGAGATCACATCTGCAGGCAGTCCGATTAATAGGGCTAATCTCAAATCCACCCATAGGTCTCAGAGGTAGAGCAATGGTTCAAATGAAAAAAAATTTTGTGTCTTAGTCCCAAAGGACACCTGTGAGTTCATCAACCCCTCCAGTCCTCTAGTAACTCAGAGCAATCTCCTTTAAGCTATCAAAATATGAATCACAAATAAGGTTCATTTCCTCCACAGTAAAGGACTACAATGAAAAAAAGAGCCATTTGTGTAGAGAAGAGTCCAAATTATTAGCAACTTGGTTGCCTACGAGAGAGAGAAATACCATCTCGAGCCATCCATGCATCCATCCATAGTTCATGCACCCATCCATCCAAGTACTCATGCATCTGTTCATGTATCCAAGCATTCCAAGCATTCATCCATGCATCCATCCAAACATCCAAGTATCCATCCATGCATCCTTGCATGGATTCATGCGCCTGTGCACCCATGCAATCATCCTTCCAAGCAGCCATCCATGCAGCCATCCATCCATGCTTCTATCCATGCATGCATGCATACATCCATTCATTTTTTCATTCATTCATTTGTCAAATCCTGACTGACCACCCGTTATATGCTAGATCCAGAACTGGATCCTATAAATTCGGTCATACATTGGATTCATTCGCTGCCCTGTTAGACTTAATTTAATGAGAGAGAGACAGACAACTGAGCAGAATAAAGATAACGGAAGACATTGAATTCCGAAAATGTCTCTGCATGTAACAATTTCCTTTAAGTGAGTGGATGCCAGCCCCCCTTTGGCTTCTGTGCTGCCCTGTGGGTGCTGTTTTTGTCTGTATTTAACAAATGAAGAAACTGAGACCCACAAGGTGTGAACAGCTTATGCAAAGACCCCAGACTGCAGGGCAGGGGGACCCAATGGGGAGGTGTGCCCCAACGCTGTCCCTTCTGTGTGATCTGTGTGTCCTCTCTCAGGTGCCTGACTTGTCTATCAGCCTGACCTAGACGTGGCTACTCAAAAAGGGGAGATGGTTCTCAGCCTGGATCTACCACTCACTGGTTGTGTGGCTTGATCAAGCCTCACCCCTTGTCCCAGCCTCAGTTTCCTCATCAGCAGAACTGCCTGTCCCTCAGGGGTCTTTGAGAAGCCAATGAAATTGTGCCATGAAGGGGCTTTGCACGTCTGTGTCAACTCAGGCAGCCATAACAATGGACAAGAGGCTTAAATAACAGAAATTTATTTTCTCCCAGTTCTGGAGGATGGAAGTGTGAGATCAGGGTGCCTGCCTGGCTGGGTTCTGGGAGGGCCACCCTCCTGGCATTCAGGCGGCCACCTTCTTCCTGTACCCTCACACAGGGGAGGGGAGCTGTAAGTATTTGATCCTTCTAAGGGCACTAACCCCTTGATGACCTCACCCTCAGGACCTCACATGACCCTAGTTACCTCCGCAAAGTCCTGGCCCCCAAAACCATGACATTTGAGGGTAGGGTTTCAACATACAGGTGAGGAGGGGACACAATTCAGTCCCTAGAAGCCTCCATAAAACAAACATGGTGGCTGTTAGAGAACAGTCACCAAAGCACCTGGAGGGTGTGGAGGTGCCTGCGGCGACACCAGTGACGTCACACATGAGACTAATGGCGGCAGTTAGTGCGTATTGGTGACTGCTATACCCAGATGCTCGATACACATTATTTTATTTAATCTTCCCTAAAGCCCCTAAGGTTTCCCATGTTGCACATAAGGGACCCCAGCAGGAACCTGGGGCCCAGTCCCCAGCCCCGTGGCCTGACCCTCACTATAGGAGGGAAGGTGGTGAACAGGATTTCTCCAAGTCTCTAACTCACTGAAACTGTGGCTGTCTGAACCGTGCCCTCGAGTTCTTTGGCTCTGCCCATTGAGATATGGGGCGGAGTTGGGGGGCAGGGTGGGCGCAATAGCCAGCCAGAAACTCATTTGGAATTCAAGTCTTTGAAGATGTAATCAAGGTAAGGATCTTGAGTTGAGGACCTCCCTCATAGAGTAGGTCTGCAGCCTATGACTGGTGCTTTCATAAGAGACGGTCAGAGAGAAGATGGAGAGGCCCATGGGGACGCTTAGGGGGAGATGGGGCAGAAACCAGAGTCCCACAGCCCCAGGCCACGGAACTCCATGAGACCTGCCAGCCCCTGCAGCAATTTAACGGAAACGCCCACACCAGAAGAAGCCCCCAGGATTCTGAGAGCAGCGGCCGGGCTAGGGTAGAGACTGCGGAGAACTGAGGTCAGCACAGCTCCCCCATCCCGCCACCCACCTTCCTCCTGGAAAGGCCACTCTTTCCCCGCTCAACCCAGCTGAGTCTCAAGGCCGAGGAACAGGGACACAGTCACTCCACAAATGGACCTGAACCAGCAGTGCCCTGAAGGCCAGCCAAGTCCAGTGCAACGGGTGGTCATTTGGCCTTAGTGGGAGCGACAGGTCTGGGTCCAGATCCCACCTGCAACTATATCTCACTGGCTGTGTGACCTTGGGTGTGCCACTCAACCTCTCTGAGTCACAGTTTCCTGATCAGTGAAGTGTGGGGGGGTGTCATTTCTGCTGTGATATGACAGGTCCAGGCCATAGTTGGTGCTTATAAGTGAGGATATTCCCCCTGTCAGTCCTCTTCACCTTGGTCCGTCCTGTTCAGACTCAAGCCCCTGATATAGAACATCATAGAAGACAGGCGAACCTGGATGGGAGGGAAGCACAAGAGGAGAGATCTACCAGCTCCTGCATCAATTTAACATCTCCCCTGGGGGACCAGGAGGCTTAATGTTTATAAAGAACTTTGAGATCCTGAAAGCAAAGACTTTATACAAATGCGAGATAATCATGATAATTAAACCATGTTATTGAATATAGCGAGGCCTTATTGTTCCCTCATCCTGTAGTGAGCAAACTCCTGGCCGACTCTTTAGCACACTGAAGAGATAATTTGCTAAATAATATACCACTGCCCTGAAAGTCTTACCCACCTACAGCTGGGCCTGTTCAGACTCCACAATAATGCTAATCTCAGGCCCCATCAGCACAGCACTTTATAGTTTACAAAGCACCAATAGATGACTTCAACTCTATGTCTGTAACACTGAGAGGAACCCCAATGCGTGAAATGATGACAGACAGGGAACTTGGGGACAGATGTTGGCCGAGCTACCCCAGAGAGTGACTCTGCCATTGGAAGTTCTCAGAGCTAGAAAAGTGAGTCAACTTTCAGCCTCGGGCCACCAGAATACTGCTCCCTGCAGGGCCCCAGTGCAACTTGGAGACAGACACCCCTCGACTGGACATGGTCTGGTCGAAGCCTGGATTGAGCCCTAATCACTGCCCAGTGCACAACACTGGGGTGAGGGGGTCAGGGGTACCCAGGAAGTACTGAGGTTAGTCAGGATGTTACAGGGCATCCCCAAAGGGAAATGAGATGGCTTCGGCGTGAGTCCTCAGAGGTGCATTTTAAAAATATATAAATAAATAAATAAAAATACGGGGCCTCCCTGGTGGCCCAGGGGCTAAGTCTCAGTGCTATCACTGCTGTGACCTGAAATCTATCCCCGGCCATGGAGCTGACCCACACATGGCACAACAGACCTCTCCTGTCTCCTCACTGCTCCCCTCAGCAGTGTATTTCAATGGATCCACCTATTCTGTTCTCCACCCTCTCTCTGGTGAATCCTCTCACACCCCCCACACCAATACCTTTGGCCTACACCCTAGTCCTTCTATGCAAAAACGAAAACAAAAAACAATCCTCAGAACAAGACCCAAGGGAGGCACACATAAGAAATGTTAATAAAAGATTTGTTTACAAGGGAAATGAAAAGAGGAAAGAGGGGGAGCACAGTGAGTGAGAGATAGAGATTAATTGGTCCCTACATCCTACCAGTAGTGCTGCCCGAGCTGGGGTCCTGGGTACACACTTCAGGCAGGCAAAACCAAGCTCATCTGGGTCCACATGTGTTCAGTTTTATACCAAACATGTCTGCTTAATTCCACCTTTAGCTCCCAGAAATCCCCCCTCAGGAAGTCAACAGTTGTGGCTGATTCATGGCATGATGGGAGTTGTAGTCCTTGGTGCCTGGGATCTCTTTGGCATGGAGGTGGGGTGGAGTCTCTAAAGCATCAGTGAGTGGAGTCATTCAAACATACTGTTCCCCCGACAAGGAGGCTGAGGGAAGAGGACCATGGGAAAGGGCCCTTGCCACGGAATTCACATGATTGTTTGGGGGTCCTGTCCCCCATCTGATGGCCACTTGCTTGAAGGCAGGGCCCACGACCCACTCCTCCGTCACTCCCAAACAGCCGGCAGGAGGGGCAGCATTTAAGTGTCCTCAAGTAGCTGGACCTCAAGTAAGTGGACACAGGTGGACATAGCTCAGCGGGTCGGACTCATCCCTTGCCTGTGCTCCTTTCTACACACGCCCTGCAAACTCATCCCTCCATTTCTTTCAAAGCAGAAAGGGTTGTGCATCAAGGAATGCTTTTTATAAGCTATATATTTTAGTCTTGTGCTATGGCTGTGATTACTTTTGCTTGATTTTATTTTCTATTGTGCTCCGTTGTCAGAGTCAGCTGGATTTTCCTAGAGACAGAGTATCTGCGTTTCCAATCATCACGCTCCCAGAACCTGCGTCCTATCTGCATGCGTTCCCAGAACTGTCTGCCCCTCTTGTCCTGCTGATTTAGAATCTTCAGATAGATATCTTCTTCCAAAATATGCCTCTCCACAAAGCCAGCCCGATGAACCCCGCATATTATCTCAGAAACCTCTATGACCAAAGGTCGTGCTTTTTGGAGCTATATTAATCTCTTTGTCTGAACAGCACAGGCTTAATTGGTTTAGATCAGAGTTGTACTGTTTTGAGTAAAAGGGTGTGATTAATGTGAGCTAAAGATGGTTGGACGGGCGCAGACTAATTCAGTAGCGTACACAAACCTATTATCACCGACACCGTGAGAGCTGGGGAACCTGCCTTCCTGAGCAAGGTTTTTTTTTTTTCCCTCAAGGGAAAAACAGAAACCTGAGGAGGCTGTGGAGACCCCCAGCCCCAGCCCAAGCAGGCAGCAACACAGGTTCCTTCCCGACTCTCTCAAGGGCACGATGAAACCAGGAGGCGGCCCCCACGTGCCCTGTTGCTTGCCTGCTCCCGGCAGGGTGGCTGGCTCCTGGGCTCGTGGCCTCCAGGCCCCTGGGCAGCTCTGCTTTCCTACACAGTCCCCAGGCTGACCTCGGTGGTTGCTCCCTTGGGCCCTCTTGCCCTTGGGTCTTGGCTGAGTTAGGGGCCACAGCAGGTGACAGAGCGATAGCGAAGGCGGCCAGGGCACTCAAGTCCCCAGGACACCAAGGGGCGGCCGCAGTCACGGACCTCCTGGTCATCCTGGCTGGCCTGGGCACCATGTCCTTCTCTCCTTGTCCAAGATGTGGGCGCCTCACGGCTGATGTATCATATGCCAGTTTCTCTCTAAGGGCTTTGTAGATATCAATTTATCCCTCAAAAGCCCTGTCCAGACACATTTTATGGATGAGGAAACTGAGGCACAGAGAGGTCGAGCACCTTGCCCAAGGCTGTGCATCGATGAAGTGACGAAGTGGCAAGAGCCAGGACGAATCTCAGGCTGCCCCCAGCTGCACCTCTCCCCGCCCAGAGTTCCAAGATCACCAAACAGCACAGGTGCCCTTCGCTTTCTGAAGTTCTCATCACACCACTTTGCTTGCACGGAAGACCCACATCAGTACCTAGTTTCATTAACCAAGATAACTTTCACTTTTACAACAAAAGGAGAGAAAGTGTTCAGCGTTGGTTTTGCAGCAGCCATTCTAGAGACAACAGCACCCCTGGCAGTGAAAGTGGTCCCCCAAAATCCTCCCCTGGAAACCACTTTATCCAGGCTGTTTATTCTATGAGTCCTGCGCTTACTAAATGTGAGTGGTATTCTGGGTTTAATGTGTTATTTGGGATGATTTGGTAGGTTATTTTGGGGTCCGTATAAAAATCATCCATATAAATGAAGGGTAATAGCTTTTCTGCTTTGTGCCACGCCATTGATGAAAGGTTTCATAGAAATGCTTTGCTCTCAGAGAGGAGGGGAACCCATGGGACAAAAGTCTTGAGTTGGATGGCACCACCAGGAAACACAACACAGAGCAGCCCAGTGTGACTTGCAGGGGAGAGGGGAGGGGAGGGACTGCTGGGCGCTCACCCAGCCTGGGCTGACGGTGACTGAGGAGGGGCTTCTGCAGCCTCTGCGCTTGCCTGTGGAAGACACTGGTGCTGCCCAGGCTGGGTGAGGCCCCAGGGGAGGGGGCAGGGCGGTGCCAACCTGAGACAGGACAGCCCTGTCCTTCCAGTGAGTAAGGAAACACCCCTGCAGCCCACTTGGGCAGGTGTCACAGGAGGAAATGGCCAAGGACAAACGAGGTCACTTCAGGGGCCCAGTGCCCAGTTGTAGCCTGGCTGAAACTAGGGTGGAGCAAATCAGGCCTCGGCTATAGAATTTTTGAGGAGTTATCGGGAAACGCTGCCACCATCATAAACAACACTGCAATGAAACGTCTTCTAAAAAGTCAATGCCAAAAAGTCCATGATGAACAAAACATCATAATCTTATTTGATCTTCCTGGTAAGATCCATCTTACCTGCTTGTCCTTTTGCCTCAGTTTCCCGGCTATTTCAGCTGCTCGTTTGACTCCATCTGGGTCAAACATTTACATTTATGCCGACATTGTAAATGTTATCCATCATGGATTATTCAATTGGCATTAATTTTGAGGTTTAAAAAGACAATGCATTACATGGGGTTGATCTTATGGGACCCTCTTAAATTTTGCACCAAGGGAGAATGCCTCCATGACCTCAACCTAGTCCCAGCCCTGCTCTCTGAGACCATGAGCTTGAACTTTGCCCTGTGGATGTCGGGCAGTCTCGGGAGAAGCAGACACCATGTGTAGGTAGAATGATCTCTCAGCAAAGTGGAGGCTTGGCCAGAGAAGACCCACGGAGGAGGCGAAGGCCAAGTTCAGTGAAAATACCTAGCTGCATCTGCAGTGGTGCTGCGGGCTCAGAGTTGAAGGGGTTCAGGGGTCACGTGGGCACTTCCCATGGCTACAGAGCATTTCATTATTATTAATGAAGCACCATTGTTTCGTTCCTTGTTAACATTTGACAGTACAGGACTTCTCCCCTCACATGTGGTCACCATAGCTCTCCCACCACCAACGCACCCGTATAATCTCTACTACCTTCTTATCCCCCCCTCCTTCTCCTCTCTCTCTTGGACGCCTCAGATCTGTGGTCAGCTTTCAAGCATTAGTTTTAAAGTCTATCTTTTTCTCACCCTTTGGTTGTTCTATGTTCCACATACAAGTGACACCATCTGGTATTTAGCTTTCTTCTTTGGGCTTATTTTGCTTTGTATCATCCCTTCCAGCTCCATCCATGTTGCCCCAAATGGTCTGAGTGTACCTTTTTGATTGCTGAGTAGTATTCCACTGTGTATATACAGCACATCTTCTTGATCACTCATCTGTTTGGGGGCACTTTGGTTGTTCCCATAGCTTAACTATTGTCAGTCGTGCTGCAATAAACATGGGGACTGCAGGTTTCCTTTCCATTTAGTGTCTTAGTCTTCTTTGGGAGCCTTTTTTAGTGCACAAACTTGGAGATCCTTCTTCAGTGCTTGGCCTCTTCCCTCTTGCAAATCATAACCAGGTACAGTTTTAATGAGGGTTAATGGCGCCCCTTGTGGTGCATCAGATTTGAGTTCTGAGCTAGGTCATTTTGTAATACATCACTCACTTTCCTAAGAAGCTAAAAATTACATCCTTAGAACTTCAGCGCATTGGTCCACACTCTCAAGAGTTCCAAGTGGGACAATCAGTCCACTTCATTCATGGAAGACAGGGAAATATATCAGCAGCCAGCAGCCACGGCCAGCATGGAACCCAGCATGACATTGTTACATAAACATCCAATTCTTGAGAGAATTAGTCAGGCTGCCTCATGCACTGAAGCCATAGTTTTTATGCCTTATGTTATGTTTAGGTTAGATTATTTGCGTTTTACTTATTTCCTGGAAAATCTTTTGAGAGGTCTGGACTGCAGAGTTATAAAAATTATTGTAATGTATTTTCCTTGCATATTAAATTAGCTCCCCAGACTGATAAAAGGTTGGAAAGCTATTATTCTTTATTCTTCAGCTTACTACAATCCTAAAGTAATAGCCTTCTATTAAAGTATATTGATTGCTCCTACTGTTAACCAGCAAGTTGGTGTACAAAAACGAAACAGAGAAATCTGCCATTTTTTCCTGGTTTCTTCCCTGGAGTAGAATTTCAAAAGACCTCTGTTGGCTATACTTTGAAGAATCACAGGGGGCTTGAAGAAGTTTGGTTTAGCTGTTTATTTTTGTTTGATGCTTGTTTTTGTATTTCCCAGATATCAGAGAGTTTTGAGGAAGGTGTAGCATATTGTCTCACTTTTTAAAAGAAAAAACAAGGGCCCTTGTTTACATAGCCCTTGGCTACAGGATTCATCCAATTATTTCACAAATAACCCTTGACCACTTACTATGTGCCAGACCTTCTTCTGTAAGGGATTTAACATGAACACAATGGATTGTGGGTCCACTCCCGCGAAGAGTAATTCCAATGTTAGGGAAACAGATGATAAATAAGTAAAGAAAGACTGACTTTACTAGATGGCAATAAATTCTGTAAAACAACAACAAGAACAACAAAAAACAAGAAATAACTATGAGGAAAAAAAAATGGCTGGTCATCAGAGGGGAGTGGTAGGTGGGAGGAATGGGCAGAGGGGACAATTGGAAAGAGTGAATGGCGTTAGAACTTGGTGGTGGATGGATGAAGGGAAGTATATGCACAAATCAAGGTGTGAAGTTGTACTCCTAAAGTTTATATTGTAATGTAAAGCAATGATAAAGCAATCAAATTTTATATAAACAGAAAGAAAAAAAGCATGGCTAAGGGAGAGACAATGTCACTTTGCCCAGGCCACGGGTGCTCAGATAACGAAACATTATTTCTGGATGTGTCACTGAGAGTGCTTCTGCATGATATTAACCTTCTGAATGAGTACAGCAAGTCAAGCAGATTGCCCTCCCAAAGTGGGTGGGTCTCATCTAATCAGTTGAGGGTCTAAATAGAACAAAAAGGTGGTGGGAGATTTGTTCTCTGCGTTTGACTCTTTTCAAGCTGGGGCATAAGTCTTCTGAATTTGAACTGAAACTCAGTTCAAGATCTCCTGGCTTTCAGATCTTGAATCTGGCAGCTGAGAAGAAAAGAGCTGGAAGGTAATTATTCAGAAGCAGAGGTGGTGCAGCCTTCTCAGCTAGAAAGTGAGGGCAATGGTTGAGATGATCCTTACATTTGCAATCAGTTTTAAAATCTGGGAATGCTAAGATACTGATAAATAACAAAATCTCCTTGTGTCTGTCTGTTTCATTCTCTCTGTCTCTCTCTTTCTCTCTTTCTCTCTTTCTCTCTCTCTCTCTCTCTCTCTCTCTCTCTCTCTCTCTCTCTCTCTCTCTCTCACACACACACACACACACACACAGATTAAAGATTTTTCTGAATTAGTTTGTGCTCTTATCCAATGAGCAGCTCTGACTTTACCTATTGATTACGGAAAAGAAAACATTTTATTTTTAACAAGTGATATTTTCACTTCAGTTTGCCCCAACTGGACAACATATGCCTGTGTATCTTTGTTTCTAAGATTTATATTTATATTTTTCTCCCTATTGCCTCTATCTACAAATAAAAATGAGTGTTGTATTTGTCATGTTCTCCTATCAAAAATAACGATTCGGCGTTGAAATATTTGGGCCCAAGGAATGAAGAGGTGGTGCAGATATGGGGGGCATGTAATTCATTTTTATCCTGGTCTGAAATCCTAAAAAGGAAAACCAGGTTACATAAAACATTACACAGAAGAGAAACACAAGACGTGATTTCCGGAACACAGGCTAGAGATCATTTGTCTTTAGGAGGAGTTCAGGTACTTCTGAGGGAATCTTCTGGTACCTTCCATGAGGAGCTCTGTTTGCTTCTAAGGGCATGGTCTGGAATCATCTATGGTGCCTGCATTCAAGTCCTACTGGGTCGATTCCAAGTCTTTGCGGAACTTGTTGTGTCACCTGCAGTGTTTCAGCTTTCCTTAAGTTTAAGCTTCTTTTAACTTAAGTGTCTCTTTAATGGAGAAGGCCAGAGGGTCAGATGAGGGCTCTCCCTGTCTCAAATGTGTGATACTGGTGGATGAAGCAGGGTGAGGCTCAGTGGCAGAGACAATAAACTGTTGACCACAATCTGAGCATCTCTTCCAGAGTTGAGGGTCATCACTGACCAGCTCAGGACTACATTTCCCAGGCTCCTTTGTGTCTAGGTGGATCCATGTGACCCGTTTCTACCAATGAGATGGTAATGGTCCATAAGAAGTGTGTGGGCATGGTGGATGGTGGTAAGATTCTCACATCAGGACTCTGAGACCTGGAGTGTCTTCTGGGCCTGGTGGAAAGAATCATATTGAGCACCTCTCCTTTTCGTGTGCAAACTGGGCTAGAAGTCATACTTACTCTTGGGTTCTGATGAGGCGCGCATGAGGTACTACCCTCCAATCTCTTGGCACAGTGCTGGCCACACAGAAAGTAGCCACTGCTAGTTTGGGCATTGTGGTAGTGATTACAGGATAGAAGTCTACCAAACTTACAAATCCGAGAGGTGGGAATTGTGACTGTTGTTTCCATTTGGCAGAGGAGAATGCAGAGTAAGGCAACTTAGCTAAGATTGCAGGGTTGAGAAGAGATGGAGTAAGGACACCTGAACTTCTGCCTTCCAGCTTACCCCTGGCCATGCTGACCTGCTGGCAGCTGCCCTGACCTTACAGGCAGGGACGGCACAGCTCAGGGCTGAGCCTGGCTAGAGCAAGAGCAGGGCGCAGCCAAGTAGAAGACGTCTGAGCTAGTTGGCGTCTCCTTCAAGACAGATTTCGTACTGCCAGGCAGCAGGACACAAGGCAGGAACGGCTGGTTCCTCACCCTGTTGTATAAATAGGGGTGGGACAAATGGCTTGGCTAAAATAAGCACAGGCTTGAAACTTTCCTGAACTGGAACCAAATCCAGGCGGACTTTATTCTTTTTCATTTTTTTCTCTTTTATTATTTTTTGCAAATTATAATAAAAATCCATTCCAATTTTGTTCTTTGCACTACTCATTCTGTTCCAAAGAAAAGGCAGAAACGTCTAGAAAAGTTAAATGGGAAGGAGAAATAAAAACTACCCACTGGGAATTAAAAAAGAAAGCAATATCAACAAACAACATACTGGTTAAAGGAATTCCCGAAGTGACGCTACTCAGCTTCCCCGCGTGGAGCTGGGGTTCAGTTACGGCTCAAGGCTCGTTTAGGGGATTGAGGGTCAGGCATCTCTAACGAATACGCGTCCTTGGTGGTGGAACGTTAGCTCTGCCTTCACAGGGCAGAAAGGAGACATATGGAGCTTGTGCACATTTCCTTTTGCTGTTTGTTTGTGCGTTCTCTCGTAGCCAGGTGCCAGCGCCAGCATCCAAACGTGAGTCCCTCACGGCCACTTCCAAAGAGCATTAGAGGGACCCAAAGTTCAAGGCTAATCTAGTGCTGTTATTCCTCCCCCCATCTTTCCAGGAATCCAAAGCAAACTTTTCATCTTTTCAGAACTATTACAAGGAAGGTACAGCTGTGTCCGGGGCTCCAAGGTCAACCAAGGGCAGGCATTTCTTAGAGCCCCCATCTGGGAGATTGCATGGTCCACGTGCATGGCAAAAGCACCGGGCTTCAGGCAGCAGCTCGTGACCCAGGCTGGATGGGGGCAGCTGGGGAGATGGCACTGTGCCAGTTTGTTTTTTTTTAAAGATGTGTTTATGCATGCAAGAACTGGGGTATAGGCCAGAGGTGCAGGGTGGTGAGAGGATTCACCAGAGACAGAGTGGGGAACAGAACAGGTGGATCCATTGAAATCCACTGCTGAGGGGAGCAGCGAGACAGGAGAGGTCTGCTGCGCCATGTGGGTCAGCTCCCTGACTGGGGATTGAACTCGTGCTGTAGTGGCTATGGATAGCTTCATAGTGCTGAGACTTAACCCCTGTGTCACCAGGGAGGCCTTGCTGTGCCAGTTTTCCTAGAAATTGGACTAAGAGATGATGAGATTCACCTGAGGAAGTGATATACATTTCCTAGGAAATATGTGAGCAGGAGGAACCGTGACTGGCTTTCCCATGTACTGACATAGATTACAAAACCAGCCCCACAGAAATGGTGTGGTGCCCACATCAGCAGACGCAATGGTCATGGGAACAAGAAGGAAGCGGCCCAGACACGTGAGAGGGCGCCCAAGGGTCTCCCTGCCCAGTAATGCTAGGACCCAGCAGGTCCCTGGCATATAATAGCAATTAAGAAATATCTTTTAAATCAATCAAAAGTGAGAAATAAAACAGGCAGTGTCTATTTAATAGGAGAGGTTAGGATAATTACTGAGTGACTTAGAAGGAAATCAATTTAAATTAAAATGATTTTCTATAAGCTCGAGTAGATTCTGATAGGAAGGTTGAAATATGAAAAATTCACATTAGTTGAGTCAACTCTCAGAGTCGTGGAGGGTTGCAATCATTCTGAGCTTTGATACTATGGAAGAAACCACTAAGGAAAAGACTAGCGTTTTACTATATTTAAGAATGAAATAGGAAGGATAAAAACAGAAGAACAACGGAATAGAAGGAGTAAGTGCTTTGCAAGGCATGATATTTAAAGACGTTTTATATGCTTATATTCAAATTTATAAATAAGAAAGGCCATAATTTCAATAAATTGCTGTCAAAGAGAAGGGCAGACTTCAAACAAGAGTAAATACGAAGCCACGAGGCTGGAAATGCCTTTCGCTGTAGCCTTTCGCTGTAGCC
The DNA here is from genome assembly GCA_004024925.1 of Scalopus aquaticus. Lineage (NCBI taxonomy): Eukaryota > Metazoa > Chordata > Mammalia > Eulipotyphla > Talpidae > Scalopus > Scalopus aquaticus. Next base: position 138,016 of record PVIJ01003287.1, read on the forward strand.
ACAGAAGGGGTTACACCCGGGAGAAACCGATCAGCTTCTGTGGTGTAGACTGGGTGGTCCACCAGCCCTGCAGGAGATCGACAAGAGGCACACACAAAAGCACCGTGGAAAGTTGGTGGTGAGAATGGGAACAACGGCAAACCCAACACGAGAGAACGCACAGTCTGATCAGGATTACCTGGAGGAGGGCCTCCCCGGTGGCGCAGCGGTTAAGCGCTGCGCTGTGGAGCTGTCGGCAGCGGCGATGCGAGTTCGACGCCCGGCCGGGAGAATCCCACATGGCGCGGCAGACCTCTCCTGCCTCGCCCGCTGCTCCCCTCAGCAGTGTACTTCTGATCTGCCTGTTCTGCTCCCCACTCTGTCTCTGGTGAACCCTCTCGCCGCCCCACGCCTCTGGCCTGTACCCCAGCTTGTATGTAAAAAAAA